>JAMKCH010022921.1:0-20515 GCA_023653785.1 Ophioderma brevispina
GTGGACCTAACTTAAATAGGTCTAGATAAACAAACGCTTGTTTTAGGGTTCTAATCCTGTAGTAGTATGTCATCAAATCAGAACCAGTAACAAAAGAGCCCTGTCTCAAATCAACATAAATACAAAGGTAAAGCCCGGCAATCCTTGAAATGTATGGTTATCAATCAATGGCATCAAAGGGAAAGTCCCCCGATTTATCAGTCTGTATCGAGAATTACATGCCAGACATAATAATAGGAACCGAAACCCACCTTCATAGCGCATCACCAGTAGTGAATTGTTCCCTCCCTGCTTAATTCCTCTGTGATCCGCAGGACAGGGATATTGCCACCCCAATGGAGTCGTTTTAATTGGCGCTTAGGAATGAATTTCATTGCTACCTACCCCAGAACTGACTGATAGCGACTCTGACTGTGAAGCTGTTTGGGTTACCATAAAGATCCAAGGTTCAAAACCCTTACAATAGTATTCCTTTTATAGATCACACAATTTGTGAATCTGTTGCTTATATGGATGCTTTGCGGGAATCCCTTGAAAAATAAAGTGCTCGGGAAACGGGCACATTTGGCTCGCTGCGATTCAACCTTCCAGCGTGAATTGGGACCCCTCCTTATGTTAATCCACAGGTGCACCCTACGCCACCCTCCCGGCAGATTTAGATTGCCCCCCCCAATGATTGTGGATTGGAACAGGTTTGTTCGTGGACCCACCAGATTCACAATAACGTTGGACCTCTTTTTTCACCTCAAATTCTACCCTTGTTGTGAAAGGTCTTGTATTGTGCCATGAATTTAGTGACCATGACGGCATACCCGTCATTATCGTGAACACCAAGCTAAGTATATTAGCAAAATCCCCGCGTAAAGTTTTTCTTTACCATAAGCTGATTTGGTCGCTCAAAAAACACTAGAAGATTGGTCCTAACCCTTTTTTGTGAACAACATTGCTAATGATTGCTTAGTCAATACTATGTACAAAACGACTTCAAAATGCCATTGACCGCTATGGATTATTCATTCCCTCTAAAATTGTCACAAACCGCAACGGTTTGCCTCCTGTAATCACAAGAGGGTGAAAACCCTTCCCAAACTAACAAAGGGCGACAATTCTCATAAAAGGCTAATAGTAGTGCTAGTTCACAAAATTTTACTCTGACCTAAACACCCAGTAAGAACTCGTAAACCGCGAGACAGTCGATCTATTAAAACTGTGTTTTGAATCTCCAAAAGTTTTATTTCATTTATCAAAAAGTCTGAAATTGATAAATAAGATCCCTACCCTGAAAGTAGTGTATACTTGAACTGCCAAAGCAAACGTTCTCCTTGGATTTATCAACAGCAATTTGTTCTCATGTAATCAATCCACTAAATTAACAAGCAACAGAGCCTGTTAGACCGGATGCTAGAATACTCCTCGCCGTTTTAGGGATCCTTATACCGAACCAAAGAGCGTCAACCCAAAATAGAAGCTTTCAAAAAAAAACGGCACGCTGTATTACCAACACTATAAGTCAAAAACACCTGGCTGTGTACTTGAATGGTTGAGAAACTCAACTGGAGCCACTATCAAAGGAACTACCAGACGTCTTTGTGTTCTGCAGCAAGACGGACAAGTCACCTATCCCTGCCCATAGGAAACTATACAAGCCGGGCCGCTCAGTCACGACATCTCCAAGAGAACTCATTTGCAACGCAATTACACCAAAAAAAGACCGTTATCGATACTCCTAACGTACCAAGAACAATCCGTGACTGGAACTCATATACCCAATAAATTCTTACCAATTTAACTGAACCTGACCAATTTAGGGAAGCAGTATTGCAACATCTACAACTTAAGAGTAAAAGCCACCAAGACTACCAGCTGAATTAACATTCCAGACTACTCCTGACCGTTTGACCCCAACTGGGGTGTTGGCCAGTTTTTCCTACAAAACAAAGGCGGGACTTTCTGAACAGGCCCTGCCGTGCTCGCTGCTCCGGCAAGGCGGAAGTCAACTAAGAATCTTACGATTCTCGACTCCGGCCGGTTCTATAGATGGTTCGCCAATCGATAAGAGATCGATCCGCTGTCTGCGTCTGTAGGCAGATCGGGGATTTCCTAACGGAAATTTTCCACTAGGGTTGGGCGTCCCAACGTCCAGGTGCTACCGCACCGCTTGGGGCGCTCATAGGGGCTTCAGAAGACGCACGTACGGCTCGAACAGCCCGTCCTCACGAAATATCTGCTGAAGGGCATGTTTACGGTTCGTCACCCCGGTTTCGTTCACTCGTTTCCGGATTGGTATCGACCGCTAGTGCTCCAGTTCTTAGCGCGAGGAATTTGAGCCACTGGGGAGAGCCAGTCTCCTGGATTTATCAGAAGACGGCATTTCTCGTGGGCAGTGTCGCTTCCGGCGACGGGGTTTCCGAGATACATGCCTTGTCCATTGACTGAGGCTCACTTGCAGTGGTCGAAGGACGGCGTTTCCATCCTCCCACGAGCAGGTTTCTCGCCTAAGATCAGACCCATGTCCTTTCATTCACAACCACGCCAGTATTTCTCCCGTACCTGGCCTTGGCTGCGGACGGTCGTAGAAAACCCTGTAGTGCCCGGTCAGGGCCTTCCTAAATTGGTACCCTAAGCGTACCGAGGGCCTCCGTAAGAACACAAACGCTGTTGCATCTCCCACTGCCCCCTCCATAGGGTCCGGCACGAACGGACACAGTTAGGCCGCTGGTTGCCCCTCGACATCCGAAAGCGCACACCGAACACATCACGATCGGTTTGGTCGCTCTCGGTTTAGGTCCCATGATGTACGTGCTCCCACCTCCTCCTGGGCATTTTTTACAAAGGCTCCCTTCAATCCCGGCTATCCTTGATACTATAGGTTGGAGTTTCCGCAACCATGTTTCCTGAGAAGTTTACCTTCCGGACGTTTTCTGGTGCGAGAGGGGCATGTTGCTACTGCAGCAACTGCGTGGCCGTAGAATGAGCGCTAAATCAAGAGCTCTAGGGTATCTCTCGGGGGGAGACTGTGATCGCTTAGCGCTGGTGACTACCTCCCCGTACCTTCTTCCACCGCCTGAAGACTACCAGTGGATACTGTGCAAAGTAAGGTCGGGAGGGTAGCTATCCCGAGAGCCGCAGTGTATTTCCCTCTCAGAAGTGAGAGGGGATACACTAGCCTGATCGATACCTACCCTCCGCGACCTTTACGACCCCCCCCCACAAAGGTTTTCACCCACAAGGAAAGGTCTCGGGAAAGGTTGTGGTTGTACCAATTGTGGAGAGAAACACTTTGGGATAAGGACGACTCACTGCGCCTGGGCGGTGAGTTTTGGCCCGAAAAATTTGCGCTCTATCAGCCGACTATTTTCGCGGTAGCGTAAATTTTTTAATGTGTATAAGACTAGGTTTTCTGGTCGGGCCCACAATGAGACTTTGTCAAAGGGTAGGTCGCGGAGGGTAGGTACGATCGCTAGTGTATCCCCCTCTCACTTCTAAGGGAATTCAATTCGTCGTAAGAGAGTACTGTTCCCCCAATCATACCTTTATTCCTAAGTTGTGAATGTATGTAGTGAACAAATACTATGGGGGCTTTTTTTTTTTGTTGTTCAAGTGGGATTTCACAACCAGATTACCCCATCGCCATATCAAACCATTTATAGTCTGATTATAACCTCAAAATAGGGCATACCCATTAACCACATGACAGAGCTTGGTCTGGGAACGAGGCGTCCGATCGGTCCCCCACCTTAAGTCAGTATTTTCACTCACTCTATTTGTTTTCCTGTCCCCTCCTTTTTTCTTCTGCAGAGCCTTGCAACTCCAAGAAATGACGACTGGAATCGTTGTTGCGCACTCTTTGCCGAATCAGAGCCAATGCCCCAGCGACCACTGGATGAAGATACGCTTCAACGGTAGAAAAGAAACAATAGATTGTTATGAGTATTGTAATAATTCACCAATATATTATAGCGCTTGTAATCCTCCAAGAAATCCCATATTTTTGGTCATGGTCAGTTTAAGACGGAAAAAGGGAAATTTAAAATTGATATCTGTTATAAGTACGTATGTATTTTGCATGGAAGTAGGTAACCACCGATAATTCAGCATGCTCTCGTCTACCAGTTAAACACTATGAGCTAGTATTTAAAAATCTCAATTCCCTTAGCGCAGTTCAGTAGCCCTTTCATTCACACATGTATTAGAAATACACCCTGTTTTTGGTAAGATATATGATACCCAGATCACACAAGGTCAGTTCATGTCAATGGTATGTACAAGTACAAACCACACTGAACTGTGGTCCTTGGTAGATGAGATATTGTAAAACTCATAGTGTAATATCCTATCCCATTTCAAACACTTGAAGAGGAAAGAGAATTAACTTTGGCGTGTAAAATACAACACAGAAATATCGTTGTCCTTCTGTGGCACAGTGTTGAGGTTCAAATCCTGTGAGCATAGATCTCCGAGTAATACCAGTGGCAAGCACCAAAACAATCTTCCAGGGAAAATGGGAAATGTGAATTTTTTTAGAGGGAACTCATATTTGACAATGAGAATTTTGAAAATGCTAAATTATTTGAATTTGAATATTTTTCTTGGAAAAGGGGCTGGTGTTTTTCCCCCATGCAACCCTGGCACCAAGTCACTGGAGCACAACATAGTTTGTAACACAAATTTAACTTACTCTATATCCTCTAATACAACCCGCCCCGGGGGCGGTGCATTTTTCTAAAAGGGGGGTGTTTATTATTCGAGGATTTTCAAGTGAAATATTTGACCTTTAAAATAGTGTTTCCAGCCGAGCCATTAACGTCTTTGTGGAGAACTGAAGGTACTTTTGGTTGCAAGGTACTTCTATTCCTCCAGCTGGCTTGGAGTATGCACAAGTTTTGCACGCTAGTACAAAAATTGCGTCCTCCGCCTCGATTTTGTGCGTTCGTATCATGTTTTCATGTTCGAAAATTCACTCTGAGTGCCGGAAATTCGCCTCGAACCCAATTCACAACTTTCGCACTGAACATTTTGCGAGAACCAAACAGGTTCACACAGTAATTTTTCCAGTGCTAAAACAACAGTTGTATTTTGCTTTACCACTCCAACTAAACACAATTCCTAGTGCTTCCGCTCCCTTTACTTACTTGGCAATGTTTGACACTGGCGTCTTTGGTCATTCAAATACAATCGATACCAAAGCTTTTATCGGCCGCATCATTTCCCAAGAGGGATTTCCCCAGGCCGGGTTTAACTGTTTTTGCTCGGCAGGGATTTCCAACCACTCGTTGAAGTTGGTTTTTTTTCTTAAAGTTTCTTCGCAATTTTAAGTCCTTGCTCTGAATTTATTAGAAATTATTTCTATATATATTTTAAGGTTACTTTAATTTTTTACTTTGACGTTGTTTGCACTTGGTGTTAATTATTAGTTTTAAATTGTTAATGATCTTGACAGAGGTTAAAATGAAACTTGGCCATCATCAACATTTTTTTTGATTGCCGCTCTGTTTACATTACAACGATCTCGTTGGGAGTAAGCCGCACTGCAACCATGGCAACTGTCTCTCCTGGGTTTCCCTAATTTTTTGTATTGCCATCATAAAACCGGTTGCATGGTTCGAGGATGTCGCTGAT
This sequence comes from Ophioderma brevispina, assembly GCA_023653785.1. Taxonomy (NCBI): domain Eukaryota; kingdom Metazoa; phylum Echinodermata; class Ophiuroidea; order Amphilepidida; family Ophiodermatidae; genus Ophioderma; species Ophioderma brevispina. The sequence goes on from JAMKCH010022921.1 coordinate 5,620, forward strand.
TGATCATTGATCAGGTATTGTTAAACCTAGGGAAGAACCATCACCTTGCTTTTTTTAACTTGAGAGAAATACTGAGCCAATAGAAGTGAAAATTCATGTTTAATGTGGAATGGTACTGTGAAATTCCTGCGCGTCCAGACGGACGCGAGGGCTTGTTTGAGAGCCAGAATGGCCTGGTTGAATTTTTTTTTGTGTTTTGTTATAATTTTTTATATGTTTTTTATAGTTGTTTAAATAAACCCTTTTTTTGAATTTGTGGGGGGGGGCATTTATTGGGGAGTGTTCCTTTTCATCACAAAAACAGTGGCGGGGGGGCGGCGTTTTATTAGAGGGGGCGTTTATTAGAGGATATCCGTATGTATGAAAAGTCCTTGTTGTAGTGAAAAACAAGGTGTGCCGTTATAAATTTTTAAAGGTGCATTCGTGTCCACAACCTCGTCCCCCGACTTAACCTAAACAAGACGGTTGAGATTTTTATATCTCTGAACCGTTGCCGTTGTAATTTCCAATCCACGTGTGCCCAAATCTTATACGTGCAAATTTCGGTCGCATCTGTAAGAAGTTTCGCAATTTTGTATTTTCTTTTCTGTCCGTAACAGACAGAAATTACAGCACAGTAAGCCTATGGGACATGGGAAAACGAGCAATTGCTCATAACACACCACAAACTGCAAGATCGGGATCACTCAAATTTTGTGAATAAGCTTTTCCTCAGGATATCTAGTGATCTCTGACTAAACAGAATGGCTGAAATCACGAAATGCACCGTTAACATACAAACTTGCAAGATTTTGCATGCAGTTCTTGGGAATGGATTAGAAGTATCATTTTTTCATCTGCAGAGTAACGTATCAAAATAACAAAACTTGAGGATGAAACTATGGATGTATCCAAAAGCAGAAATTGAAACTATCTACCCGCACCTTGCATGATAGTGAGCACCCGATTCTGAATCACAAGCAAGAGTTGCCAGTTAGTGTCCCTGTAGGATGACTTTTCTCCGGCATGAGCTAGTATCCTTTGAACATCGTGATTCGTTTCAGTTCAGACAGGTTTTATGCGTCAACATCATAGCTTGTTATCATCGCTTTACACAACACAACATACACCGTCCATCTTGGGTAACCGTTGACCAGTAAATGTTCTCTTATGTGCTGTGTGAACTGTTTTGTAACTCAAGGAATGCAGGCATTTTGAAACAAACAAACAAAAACTTTGCAGATATCAAAAAGCCAAGATGGCAGCAGTCCGAGATCATGTGAATGACAACGGCTGGCTAAAACCATATTAAAGGTCATATTGTTTGAATTCTACACGCATTTTTTCAAAATTATTAGGCATAATCTTTCTAGGCAGCGAGGTAAAGTGCCTACCTAGAACTGTCAGATACCAGTGGTTGTTATATCAACTGAACCACAAATGCACGCAAACAAAAATAGAATTGGTTTTGTATGTTTCAACACCTGTGGTTATGTATTTGGGTGCTTTGAAGAAAGTATGCTGGTCCTGCGACTTTGGTCTCTCACCACTTCACAACTGACCAAAGACGTAGGTTCATAATAATGAAGTCTGTCTAACTCATCGGCCACTGCACTTGAAAGCTCTAACGTAGTTGTTTTGAACTGTGGTTAATTCCACACTAGGTTTATCGGTGTGTTGCCATTTTCTACTGTTTTTCTTTTTTTTTCTTTTTTTTTTTTTGTTTCTGCGGACACTCGGTACACGGCGTGTGTGAACCCATCACTTCCACAGTGTCTATCCTATATGCACGATTACAAGATTTCAGCTAATCAAGCAACAATCAAGGGGTGCATCTGTTAGTCAACAATTGACTAATTATGTTAGCCTGGACCTGCGATTTTGGTAGTCTGAGCCATAAGCGAAGCACAAGGCGCAGGGTACCAGCGTATGGAGAAATGAAAATTGTCAAGTGATCAAAATTTTATTCGCTACATTGATACACTGCAAATCCGTCCTATGAATTATTTTCTCTTATTGTTCATGCTATAAGGGAGATTACATCTATCTGTCACAGAATCAAATCTATTGTTCTTGCATGATTTGTTTGTATTTTATTTTATTTGTAAAAAAATGGTGCATGTTTTATAAGCGAGTAACTAGTATATAATCATTATTGACAAAAATGTTTCTATCATTCCATAGTAAGTGTTGGACATACCAATTGAGCATTTTGTATTTGTTTTAAAATGATTTACAATTCTCATATGACAGTATATCGGTTTAGAACTTCTTTTTTTTTTTGTGAGCCCATAAAGAGGCCACTCTATTAGTAGTTTACTGTCAGGGTTGTCAATAATTGTTAATTCCTAAATTGGATCAAGATCAGCTCTATGCCTTGACAAACCGAGTCCTGTTTCCTCTTAATTATTATAGCTCTTATAAAATTGTGCTCTGAGGAAGTTGCTTCTAAAAAACATTACGGACCCGATCTGAAAATGTTTTACCTTTAAAAAAGTGATCTTTAGGCTACCTCTACACCCTACAACCTTTTATGTAATATATTCGATTAGAAATGCATTTTATATAATTATATTATTTTTTTCTATAGTTTTAAGAAATTTTTTGATAATCATGTTTTACTTGATTTTTACCAATTTTGGGTATTATTGTAATAGATTGATGGTTAGGATTTAAAGTGGTTTTGGTTAACCAAGGAACTTTGATCTTGTGGTCAAGTAAATTTGCTCATTTAATTCTAGAGTTAAGAGAAATGTATATTTTCAGTCAATATTGTATAATGTAATATAATATCATTTACACATTTGGTTGGGCACACATATATGCAAGCAAGTCCAAGCTTGTCATATGCAAAATGGATAAGTTACTTGTTTAAAAAATCATATGGATCTCACTTCTATATTCTAAGGGTTGATTATACTGTTTAATCATTATTGAAAAATTGTATACTGTCCTTCACAATGGAACATTGGCTGGGGGTGGGGTGAAGGGAGGGGCACTCACATATGAATATAAAAATCTAAGGCTGGCGCTTCCAAACCCAATGGTTTTTGGTGACAGAGTAAGTGCACAAAATATGGTTTTTTTGGATGGAGAGACTGCCAAATTTGCCTCAATAGTGTTTTTTTGTGTGATAATTTTCCAAAACAATTGGTCTTTGGGCAAAATTTGTTCTAAAAATATTAGGTCTTTTGGTGACAATTTGCTATTTTCCAATAACAATGGGGTCTTTTTTTGGGTGAAATTTTTGCAAAATTTCTAAAAACAATTTGAGGCTTGGTGTAAGTGGGGTCTTTGGGTGACAGTGGTAAAATTTTAATAAATATGGGGTCATGGGTGACGTGACAACAATGCCTGAAAATGGGGGTCTTAAACAGCAAGGCAATTTTGGAAACCACCAATTGTTCTGTTTTAGCATTAGTTGGGTCTTTGGAGCAATTCTGTGACCGTGGAGAGCAGAGCTCTATTTTTAGTGGATTGTCTTCTATGAAAGTTAATGAACAAAGTTAGCGGGGGTGCCCCTCTAAAGTGTGGGCGGAATCCTGGAGGGGGGAAATTCATATACAGGGGTCAAAAATGAAAAATGGTTTGGACTGCTGTAAAAGGTAACCAAAGTGTTCGTCTTGTTACAAGATTAAAAGTCTAGTTGGTACACTTACAACTGATGGTTATGGATATAACACAAAAAATCGTAAAAAAATGTCAAAGGTCATCATGAAAAGGCTAATCTTAAATATTGCTATGATTTCTTCAAAAATGGGCTCAAATTGTTCATCTGTCCTTCAGAGACTGCAGCAAAAAACATTTTGCACCGGTCTAACATATTTTTAAATTTGGAGATCAATAGAGGCCAATGGGGATTTGACTGTTTGTATTTATCTCGATAAACAAATACCAATGAGAAGGATTGGCAACTACTTTTGTTGCAATCTGTGGAAAGGTTAACCAATTTGAGACCCATTTTTTAAAATATCGGTGAATGCACATATTAAGGATTTAACCTTTGGTGATGGACCTTTGACATGTGACGAAAATTTGTCTTATAACTCGTTAAACCATACCTTGTAGGTAGTACAAACTATACATTTTCAATCCTTGTATCAAGAGGAACACATTGGTGACAGTTTTTATTCCATGCAGTTTTCATTTTGGCCCCTATGTATTATGAAGTTTTCCCCCTTCTGGATTCCGCCCACACTTTTTTGAGGGGCACCCCCGGCTAAAATTGTTCATTTACCTTCATAGAAGACAAATCCACTGAGAAATGATACTCTCTGCTCTCCACGGTCATGGAACTGCTCCAGATGACCCAAACTACTGGTGAATAAAAATAAGGTGGAGTGGTAGTTTCAACGGCAGAATTGATGACCACTTTGTCTCAAAACATGCATTAAAGAATTAAAGATGTGAAATTAAACATGATCATCGACACTCAATTAAGGGAATAATTAAAACCTAAAATGTAAACATTTAAAATAGCAAGCGTAAAGAAAAGGTAGACAGTATTTGCTTCCACATTTGGCATTTCAGATCTGTGAAGCAATTATAGCTCGCATTTTGGGTAATAATGCATTATTTTCAGGATACAAATACTTAAATTATTTCATTATACCTGTTTGGCTAGAGGCTAATTAATATTCTTCCATGATTTTAACTATATAGGCTGTAGTCTATTTAGTGATAAGTTCAAAAAAAAGTTTGTCTCAGAAGAAATGTGAAAATCGCAATGGGAAAGGAGTTTTTGTGTTTTTTAGGAAAATGCTTATGCGAAATGTTTTTTCTCTTTTTTTTCATGCATTTTTGGCCCACTTTTTTTCAATTCAAGTCAAACCAACTAAAAAAAAAATTATTGCGGTCAAAAACATTTTAAACGAAATGCGCGCGGCCTTATGAGACAAACTTTTTTTCTTGGCCTTATATATGTGAAGTTTTTGAATTTACATTTTAGTTTAACTTTTGTTAATTTTGAGTTGTACAGCAATATCCCCAAATTGGTATTCAAAATGGATACCCTGTGAAGTGAACCACATTAATTCTCTTAAGAAATTTTGTTGTGAAAACTTCTTGGGGAAAATTGCCATGGTAACAAAACACATTTTAGTGCAATGCTTGAACTATAGAAGTTCCAATTGTGCATAGCATTTTGTGAAAACTTGCTCTGGTTGAGATGCAAGTAGTTGTTATTATCCGTGGATTCCTAGTCGAATACCCTAAGCACAGAGAAATGAGCTGGCAGAATGATATTAATTTGAAAACAATTTATTTATATTTGTTGATCACAAATGATTGTTCAAGAATTGGAATGGGAATGTCCAAACAGGGAGAGAGGGCGCAAGGAGAATAACGATGAAATGCCAGTTACAAATTTTGACAAGAAAGTCCCAAAGTAGACGCATTGGGAAAAAACTGCTGGTGTTATGGTGAATCACCAGTGCTTTAAATGGTCCTAATATGGGTTAGAAGCAAAGAAATAACCATTTTGCACCCTTGGCTTATCTGCATAATGTGTCCACACAGAAGTTGAAACTCTATAGTTTCAAAACTCCGATCGGGGGTTTTTGACCGGGCGACACATGTGAAAAATCTATGGAGTTCATATAGGGTTAGTGGGGTATTCCCATTAAAAAACTTGGTTGGTGATGAAGCTCAAAACCCGTAACACTCCGGAGTTTTTGGAGGGTGATGTGCGGTTGTTGTGGAAAGGAATCGGGGGGGGATAGTGGAAGAGGAGACATCACCTCGCAAGGCCATCTTTGTTGCAAATTCCTGTGTTTGAGTATCACGCGCGAAAGGCCCATTGGTTTAGGGTATGTTTGACTTCTGGTCTACACTCCGTATGAGAAAACGGGAGAATGGCAGGAGGATGGATTTCAAGAGTTTCGAGCGCATCGTGTGGATACAAGAATTGGAGTTGTAGTAAAAAAATTGATTTAATGTTCACTCAAGAGTTTCAAACCCTGGGAGTTTTGTGACAGTGCGGCATGGCTTATTTTATGGTAGACAACTATTTGAAGATATTATAGATAAGTTTTGTCATTTGTTGTTTCAAAAATGTGTCACAATGTAAATATACAGATAATAAAACCTAGTTAATATCCAGTGGTAGTAGTGCTGTCCAGTGAATTACAAGTATTAAATAAGTGCAAAATAACAAACCATTCATTTGCCTTCCTCACTAGTGTTATTGTGTTTTGGTCACCAGTAATAGGTTAATTTAAAATAGGACACCATTTTGCACCATTGCAGAGAGCATTTCATCAGTGCGTATGACAAAAGTATGTGTTAACCACAGGTCTCGAGTTAAGAGACACTGGCACATTTGAAAAATAGTGCGCCCCTCAGAGTTATCAAAATGATATTTTGCATGGTTGTGAGCTTTTATATACATTAGCCATCACCTGAAATGATAAGACCAAATCAGCAGTCCTAATGGGTAAAACAGAATGATTTTATAATTATGTCGCGGCATTAATTCAGCAGGGACGATGGAATGGCGTTTAACACCAAGAAAGACATGCATTGACGTATGCATGTTTCCCACGGCAAAGGACGGTGTTTGATGGTCTTGTGACCTTTGGTATGTAATGAACCAATGAGTACGAGTCTATGATGATCATTGTAATATAACACATACAAAATTACCTGATTGTCTTTACCCTCATTAACGTCCCGATCAGTTTTTGAGTATGTTATTTTATTGTGTAAAGTGTATCTCTCCTCTTCCAATGGCTAGACTATAGGTTGAGAGCAAATTGAAGAAGAAATTTCATATTTTGTGAAAATGTGCCAGTGTGCTTTAAGTAATGCCCGAGCCCATTCTGTTATACTTTGATTACACCAAATAGGCGGGCCTCAAACCACAGTGCGAACTGAATGAATCATTGTCGCATAAGGACAATGCAAGGGAAGCAGTGGTATATTTTGCGTCGGCGTGGCAAAATGGTGCAAACACTTGGGTAGTTTAGTTACTTTCACATACGGAACAATAAAACCGAATAATTTCTGCCTTTTTGGTGGTATCAAATATAGCGTTAGTAGTTTTTAATGTGTTGGGCAAGTTTGAAAGTTAATGGGTAACAACATGTGAAATAAACACAAGCTCTGGACGACAAAGCTAGCCTTGCAGGCAAGTTGCGAAAAGCGTCAAGGCCTGGTTTGAAAACCATACACAACACCTTGTCTGAGTGCATTGTATACACTTGACACATTTAGCCAAAACTACCCGAGTGCACCGGTCCTCTTGACTTACCAAGTTCCAAGGTGCATACATTATTTCCATTTGGTGTGATTGGGTAACATGTCAATACACCGCTGAGACAGCTATCCATAAAGTTTCATTAGGTATTTAAGTATATGAAATAATTACTCAACACACCTGAGGCATTCAATCAATTTACAGGCTGTCCAAAAAATGTTTTTAAACACTCAAATAGGCCCATTTTGGGTTTTAAAAGAAAAGGACGCAGGATCTCGTGGTACTTCTTTAAAGCCAATAATCAAGCGTTTATTGCCATTGATTTCATTCGAGTTCGATGGTGCAGAACTACAGATATGCTTGATCAAATATGAGGGTGTTTTGCAAAATCAACTTGGTCCTTATTTTGCCTCTAAGCATTTGAAATTCTTGAGCAAACACACAATACATTCAGAGGAACATCGTCCCATCTTAAAAGAAAGAAGGGCGACTTGGCATTTTTTCTGTTGAAGGAAGACTTCAAAATTTATGTACCGTTGTTTTACCAAGCGTTCATTGTGGAGATCTAGCAACCAAGGGCTCTGCTAGCGAGAGATGGTTGGCTTCAGTTTTTGCCCATTTGGTCCAGTATGGGCTGTTGGGCCTGCTAGCTTCTAATTCGAATCTAATTCCACTGCTTCACTATCCATATATGAATATTATCAACATATGTTTAAAAAACAGTAATTAAATAATTAAAGGCTGACTCAGAGATTTAGAGAATATGAATTTTGGGTGGATTAATTAAAATAGTCATCTAGAACTAAAGATTAGTTACCTAAAATGCTTATTCCAAAGGTTTAGGAGATGAATTGATTTTCGTTGTCATGCAGTAAGCATTTATAACAGTATAACAGTGCCATCGGATGACGTGTATAAAAAAATTTCCGGATCCAGAATTTTATAACAAAGTTGTTGATTTTCTATATGAAGACTTTGATTTGAGCTTAGTGATTAGTAGTGAGTAGTATATGAACAAGCATTAGGTATATGCAAAAAAAATGATTGTTTGAAAAATGTAGTGCGCCCTCATCGGGAATCTCTGAAGTCAGCCTTTAATGCTAGGCAGCCCGGTTTTTCGATCACCTGGGTGAATGACCCTCGGGTTTGAATTTCAGTTGACCTTGATGACTCCTGATGACCTTGTCAGTCCTTTAAAATTTCGGCATACCGACCCCCCACCCAAGTTTCGTATGGATATTCCAGATTACCCCATCTGACCTCCGTTGACATGAATGCATAATGACATTGTCGTGACCTTTAAAATTTTTGGCATCAAACAATCAACCCCACCCTCCAAGTTTCATGTCCATACACCAGTTTACCCCATATTTAAACCGTCTTGACCTTGAATGTCCCTGATGACCTTTGATCATAAACAAACGCGGTTTCGGAAGGAAGGGGCACCCACCCCAAAGTTCCGGTACGTGCGACCCTAGGTATCGAGAGAGCAAAATTGATGTGGTTGAACATACCACTGACAGAAGACTGAACGGCCCACCGGTTTACCGTAATATTTGAGGCGTCGTGATAATAAGGCTAAAGTCTTAAAGAAACGCTGAAGTCACTGTACTTCGTACATATTGTTTGAACTGCTATTCGAAAACAATCTGCTGCGTGGTGTGCGTGAAGTCAACTGCTGTAACAGTGTGTAAACACAAAGATAAAAATAGGGCACATGATACGCCAAGGTACCTGGGTCGAATACACCGGCATTACGGACGGACTATAAGTAAGTATTTGAAAAACACACCAAAGTATGCTATCAATAAAGACATGTTCACACTTTTATTGAACAATATGGAGTTCAAAGGGGGGGATTGGTAATGGCTTCAGTAGGTTTCAATAGTCAAATCAAAAATTTCCAGTTTGTGTATGTTACAAAATCATGGTTTTCCACAATCTTAACAAATGTACCAATCAATGGACCATCTATTTTGTACTCTTCCTTTTTGACAAAGTATTATCTTTTGTTCGATGTATTTTTTGGATGTACTAAAGGCAAATATAAAAGCTTATTGATTTAGCTTTAAGAGCATAAACCAAACAAAGACCAATGCGTACTTTGTTTTTACCAATGCTTTTGTCCCGAGGGGTTTAACTTTTTTTTTGGGTACACAGCCTGCTACTAGAGTATATCCACTGGTGTGTTTCAACACTCAAGCTGAGTAATTCTATCCACTGAGTTTTCAATTGGATTTAAAGGGGCTTTGTGATCCACAAGCCTTGTTTCCTTTCCCCCCCGACTTCCCCTAAAAAATGCGATTTTTATATAATTTGAAGAAACGGGCGACCTGAGTATAGAATGTGTGCCTATAGTCACAGTAGAACCTTCAATGTGAACCGGAAAAGTTGAGTATGGAACATTTTTTTTTTTTTTTTTTTGCTGAAATGATAGATTAGGTTGTAGATAAGAATCTGTGCCGGGTGCCACCTGGCCATATCCCTTGAGCAGTTTGAGAAATCCAAGATGGCGTCGCCCTAAATATAATTAATTATTCAACCCTATATTAATTATCAAACTATGGAGTTACTAGATATACTATAGGTCCAATGAACAGTGTTATGGCACTTATAACTTAAGTCATAGTCAAATTCAAAATGGAAAGCCAAATCCAATAATTTAAAATATGCCATTAACAGCAAATAATGGAGAACAAAATAGACGATAAGTACTTAGGTTATGTTGGTGGACACAATTAAATGTATTTCGGATACTTTTAAATGTAACATGACGTCAATCAATTGGGCAGCCAAAACTTGAACTTCTTCAAAAAACTCTTGGCAAAATTTATAAGTAATTATAAATACACCTTCAAATCGAATCAATGTGTCAATGACATAGAATGTAACCTTTGATCTTAACCAATGGTACAACATACATTTCAAATTTGTTTTTTAAATGCGCAAAATTCGAAATAATCTAATATGGTGCTAAGTTGTCCCACACATACCATAGGAATTACATTTTTTATCATATAAATTCACAATTTATAATTGACCCATTTTTATAATTTATCCGGATTACCTGGTATCCCACTTGGTATGAATCTTATTTACATTTCTAATTGTTTCATTGACACAATAATTTATACTTGAAGGTAATACTTAGACATTTGTGTCAGTATCTTTTTTGAAGATATTCACGTTTCTTGGCTGTCCATATTGATTGCCGTCAGTTACACAAACTTTACAGTATCAAAATACATGATTGTGTCTACCAACATAATCTAAGTGGCTTCATGTTTGTATTTTTTATATCGCAGGGTATTGCTGTTATATGTTATATTTTTGAACTTATTAGATTTGCTTCCATTTTGAATTGGAGTATGACTCAATGTTACAATGCCATACATTTGTTTCATTGGGTCCTATAGGATATCCTAGTAACTCCATAGTTTGGAAATATAGGGTTGAATAGCTAATTATCAATTATGGCGACGCCATCTTGGCTTTTCTCAAATGCTCAAGGATGCCCGGGTGCACCCGGCAGATTCTTAGTCTACAACACCCTTATCTATATATCATTTTCAGACAGAAAATTGTGTCCATACTCAATTTTACGGTAAGGCCGTAAATTGGACCATATGGCCTACCTGACTACTAATCTTACATGCACGTTCGTCTACTCTGGAAGAAATCCGTAACTTTGTATTTTCTGGTCCGTAAACGGACGAAACTTAAAACACATGCCTATGGGGCGCGGCTACAAACTTTGCTCATAACATCAACAACGCACCATCAGAATCAACTGAAATGTTGGAAATCCTTTGTCCTGCTTGAGTTATCTAGTGACCCATAAGCCAAAGTGAATGTGCTAGGATCACAAAATGCACTTTAAGTAATTATGTGAAACACTACTCAACACCACCTGAGCACATCTATCCTCTATACTGATTACACTGGGTGAGTTGAGTATAATTTAAACTCAATAGAGTTGCATTCGATCTATCCCTTAGTTTAAAGGCCCTATCAGTGATTGCTAAATCAGCAAATTGAAAAAATCATCAAAATCAGATTTTTACAAGTTCTAACAAGTACGGTATCCTAACATAACCTGCAAAATGATAGAACCAAACCAACCTAATACGGACAGAATCGGAGTTTTTAGTCATTACTGTCCTACGGACACGTACTACAACACGTAATTGAATGAGAATCGTATCTTGGAACCACTCCGTGTCTCTTCATTTTCTGTCAATTCTACAGCAGGGAAAGGTCACTTATGAGAATTCTACAGACAAATCCTTCACTTGAAGAGCTATCCTGATCCTGCAAATTTCAAATATTTTTCAAATCACTGATAGTGTCTTTAATTATGTGGCGGGACCACAACTTTCATATAACACCAAGGACGGCGAACGCCAGCGCAAAAGCCGTAACCAAATTTCCTTTTTTTTTTTTTTTTGCTGCGTGCGTCTATAAACTTATTTCGCATAGGTGGTGTCCAATAGTATTCATATTTCCCTGATTTCCATAATCCGGTGTCCCGATTTATGGATATATTCACTCATTTGCATACAACGATGTACCATTTTTCCCAGGCCACAGGTTACGACACATGCACATCCAGTTTTCGAACGGATGACCCAAATGATATTTATAATTTCAAACACGTTTACTATGCCGCCTATCCTTCACGCGGCGTAACGGCATCTACCTTTATTAATATCTATGGTGTATTGTACACAGCTGTTTGAAATTCTTGGAATCTAGAGTCATAAAGACAGAAACATACAAAATTCTTTGATTTGGTAGAATTCATTTTTTCAAACCTTACAACACACACACAAATGACAATTTTAACAAAATTGTTTGGCGTAAAAATTTATTTGTTCTGTGTAAAATATCAATCACATTAAATGTAAAAGCCCCATTTAAATGCAATGTGAACTGAAACCCTTACTGGCCATGGACATATTAAGTAATTAACTGCTATTCCGTAAGCAACTCGGGTATAACCCACCCCCCTCAACAAGGACGATTTTACTTTAAAATAGGGGTGAGCTTATACCCGGGGCCGGGGCTAGAAGAGCAACATCCGCTACAAAATTCAATAATATAATTGCTAGAGTAGTTATTCACATGATACCATTTATGTACACATTAAAATAAACGTTCCATTTTCCAATCACATTCCTCAAAGTAATTATAGTAACAAGCCATCCCAATGCATTGGTCCCTACTTTGATGGCTCTCTTTGTTTCCCTTAATGCTAATTTCCCCACCTTGGCTTATACCCGAGTGTATGCTAGCTCCTGAATTTCTTTAAAGATTGGGGGTAGGCTGATACCCAAAGGTGGAGCTTATAACCCGAGTGGTTCAGGGGGTATGTATAAGTCCTAAAAACAGTTTTCTCAAAGCTCATGATTTGTGAATCTATAAATATTTTTTTTTTGGGTCTGGGTGAAAAAATGCTAGACCCCCATCTGTGTTCATAGCAGGACATTAAAATCCGAGGGGCCTACTCCAACCCTTGCCAATGAACAGCAAAGTTTCCTGAGCGTTGCTTTCGGCAAAAACAAAAAAACAAACATTTTTGTCTCAGAAGAATGTGAAAAATGCAAAATGCTAAGTGACAGTGCAGGATTTAAAAAACCCTAGTTTATTGTCATTTTTTGACCCACTTTTTTTGGGTGCTTTGCAGCTGAATTTTCATTTAGTTCTAAAAGTTTAAAACAAAAATCTTTTCAAGTCAGCAAAAACATTAATTTAAAAAATACTGCGCTAAAAGACAAAATTTTAAGCAAAATGTGCACCATCTTCTGAAACACTTTTTTTTCTTGGCCTTATTTTCCCCCTGGCCAGATTAATATCATACATGCTTATTATATTCGTCACGAACAAAACAACTCAGTGCACCCAATTGATTACACGCTTTATTCATTATGAACATTTTATACTCTGTGGAATAACGCGTGTACTCCCTGGGTGCACGAGCCTGTTTTCGTTTTGCTCATATAATAAGCCTATCATATATCTGTCTAACTGCTCAATAACAACTGAGCAGTGATCGATCCCCTTCTGTGACGATCAGTTTTTAAACCTATTGCACCCATTTTATACTTATCACTGTTTATTCCATCTTCCGACGGGACAGAGGACCTTGGAAGATACTGGTTAAAGGTGGCAAACGAGAGATTTCACATATTAGTTTCCCCTAAAAAAAATCAAAAGTACTGATTTTTGCCCTGATGTAAAGCTTCCATCAAAAATATCGCCACGAAAGGATAAGCTGAGAAAATGTTTCTTGGGTACAAAATTTGTGAAATTTCTAATTTCGTATAGGAGCAAATTCAAATTCAGCCTATGTTTTATATTGAAATATAAGCAATCAAAGATCCACCTGTTTTCTATCTTTTAAGACATTTCTGCAACAAAATGCAATGGTAAGAATCTATTGAGTGTCTATCTATATGAAAACACTAATTTATAGACCCCAATATTTGGGTGCTTCAAAATCTGTCCTTGCACCTTTAATAAGCACTACCACAAATAAGCCCACAAAGAAGATATGTTACAATACATAGAAAGCTCCATTATACAATTGTTGCTAAATTTTATTACTGGCTGAAAAAAATTCAAACTTTCAAACTACATAAGCATCTCTCATTTCCCCCATTCCCACGTACTGTAAATTTATAGGAGGCGATAATTCAAAATGGGAATGGGGATCTATAAGGCCAAGAAAAAAAGTTTAAAGTCTCGGAAGACTGTATGCATTTTTGTTTTAAAATTTGTCTTTTAGGTGTAGCACATTTTAATAACTGCAGAAAAAATACATTGTTGTTGCTATGAACTCTATGATGAAATTGCATATTTCCATTGTTCTTTATCCTACTGACACTGTAATGCTGAAAGTCCACACTATCAGACTCAAATTTAATATTTAACCAACCTTTACTATTACAGGTGTTAGTCTGAGCTTTGTCAAATACAGCCAAAAGGTCCAACAGGCTAGTATAGTACCGAATTTTTTTTAGGGGAGAGGCAAATTTTTTTTCGGAAAAGGAAACTTCCCTAAACTGCAAGGAGTGGGCGCACATTTGGAAAAGTGGACTTTCTTCTAAAATGTTTAACCTTCGACAAAAACATAAAAACCTAATTTTTGCAAATCTATTTTTGGGCCTTTTTTAAAAACTCTTTAGGGGGTTTTGGGCGTCTTTGGATGGGGAATTTCCCTTTTCCCCTACTGTCCCTTGGTTACGGGCCTTCTCAAAAGATGCCCAATATTACAAGTGTTTATTCAGGGAAAGGCCCATGTTTTGGGTAGCAATTTGTTTTTTTCAATGTGCCTATACTTCCTGTGTTTAAACACATGTGTCACTTAGAAGTCCATGGGGAAATTAGTTAATGTTTTGGTTTATTTTTTTTCTATACATTTTTTGACACCAATATTTTTCCAATACAGAATTTCATGGATAATCTGAAAATCATGGGTGCATTTTTGGCTTACGAAGTAAATCTATATGAGAGTGCTGTGACAGATCAATATGCTCATCAAACTTTATTTCCATTACTTTACTACCAGTTGAAAACAAAACATGAATGGACGAGTCCAGGAAAAATCTATAGGGCCCAAACACACTCACCCCCCCCTTGGAATACATTACACACAAGAAACAGGGCATAACTATTCAAGAAACGCAACAGAAATTGTTACTACACTTGGTAAACACTTGT
>JAMKCH010022922.1:0-19823 GCA_023653785.1 Ophioderma brevispina
ACTCTTTGTATGAAAAATATGGCTATTGTCGTCATTGGACATCATATGACAATTATAATGGAAATTCTGATTTGGCGGCATCTTGGATTTGACACCCTAAAACGTTTTGAAAAATTCCAAGATTTTTTCCAAAGGTTACACCCAAAAAGACAAAGAATCAAGTGGAGTTTGCTTTAACAGAAAAAAACCACGACGGCTGTCTTTATGACATAACAGCCTACACTATTACGTGTAATTGCTATGAGAGATGAAAGGCACAGTGGACTGGTACGACAGAGTCACAGTCATTGAGATATCCGGCCCTATTATCACTGTTAACACGGGTTTAGTTTTGTTTTGACAATTCTTTAAAACTGGCAAATCCAATAGTATAGTACTTCTCGGACAGAATGGAACATATGCCAGCATAGTATGCATGAGGCAGGAGGAATGTTGCACATGGTACATGATGCGTCCTTCTCCAAATTGTGAGATTTAAGTAAATTAGGCCAATCATAGCAAAAGTAGCAAATGAGCTCATAATATGCATAAAAATGATCGTGATACAGTGCATGGGTGATTACTGATCCACCACTACCCCAAATACAAGTTTAGTTCAAATTTGGAGATGGGATAGCGTAAAAAATGAACACTTAGTAATTAGCCAATAAGAGCCAATTGAAAATGAGACCATAAATATGCATATGATGACAGTGCATTGGTATACTTACCCCCACACTACCCAAAACCACATTTGTCAAATTGGATACTGGGATTGGAGTAGTTTACCTTTTCAATTATAAAGTAACCTTTTGAACAATGAGAATGTTATTGAGAGACTTTGCACAATTCCTGTGAATAAGCGCGGAAACTTGGTAATTTAAGAGAGTAAGAGAGAGGTTGAACATGTTTTGATGGAATGAGAGCAGAAAAAGTCTGAAAATACGCAAAGCATGACCTCTGACCTTGACCTAGCGATCTATTGACACAGTGCAAGTAGCAGAAAATACTAAGGTCCTGTGTTGCAAGTGTCATCCAGATCGGGCCAGGGGTCAAATGGTTCCTCTCCGATAAAGGGTTCAAAGTGGTTTCGTGTCGCTCACAAGTCATTGCACAGTTTTAACACTGTTTTTGCCGGTTTAAGAAGGAATGTTTATTATCTTAAATTTACTTAGTAGTTATGTTTTCAACAATGATCCGGACGAGTTGTTGTTACGGGTGAGAAAGTATCAAGCAATTAAGGCTAAAGATGCATAATTCTTGCTTATCGCCATGTCGCCAGCCCACACCCGTTCTTTAAAATTTGTCCCTGCCTTTACACAAGAGCCACATATCACAGATTACATTGCATTTTATCAGTCTCTAGTATACCCTAATATTAAGTCAAAACATGATAATATGGATTATTAAGTTAGAGTTCTCTGAGAGCATGTGCCAATATTGCAGCCAGATACGTTCCATAATTCGAAGGGGATACAAATTGCTAAAATAACGGAAGAACAATGTTCAATATGTGAAAATCGGAGCAGATGTCAATGTTATATTATAACATGTTTTTCATAACAAATCTGGTTTCAATTTCCAGCCCTAGTAATGAAAGAAATCCCCCATGTGACGTTCATACCGCGCCAGATAGGTTACCTCACTCCCGTACCGCTCTTCCCAAACGGACGAGTGATACATACAGGGTGTCTCAGAAGAATACACCCTATTACACACTATTGGTTGACCATAACTTCAAATAAGTGAGTATACTTTGATATAAATTTAAAAGATCTTCAACCACAATTATTTTTCAAAGTTTTATGAAAAACAGCACTCGATTCGGTTCCGTGTTTTGAAGAAATAGCGATTATGTAACACATGTCCATGGGAAACTTCCTTCCAAGTTTGGTAATATAGTGATTCAGACAGGAACAGGCGAGAAAATAATCATAATTCCTTTCAAATTTCAGGTTATTAAGTGGTAAGCGGGTGATCCTGTTAAAGCTTGATCTGTGGATGTATGGCACATTTGTTCCGTCTGCAACTTGTCTTGGATTTAGGCGACGAAGACTCCGTCTGATGGCTGCAGTTCTGTAAAGTTCGGGCGGTTCTTTCTACGCCTTCCACAGAGGGACTCTGATCACATTTTGTCTTGTACCCCGTTTCACCGGGACGTTTCACGGATTACTTTAACATTGTTCAAGATTGTCTTCTTGCAAGGAGGGATTTACTGTTGAATTTTAATCTAAAATTTCCTCCCCTTGGACCAGAGTTGTAAAGTAACCAGCGTAAAGTAAGGTTATGACCCGTCGGCCATATCTGAAAACCACAAATGCCCTTTGTATGGGCGACAACTGTTGACCAACCATCTTGTCTCGTGGCAGTACTTCGTATGACACGGGTCTAGATTAAAACGGGAATTTTGAATTGCCAATCAAATTATGCCTGTAATTTAAATGTAGAATCCACCCTCTTATTGGAATAAGAGGTCTACTTTGAATAAAATACTATTGGAAGAATCAGATTGTTCAGTTTATCCACCTGTTAAAGTTATTGATTAAATTTCCAATTCTATGCAGTGCCACACCCCCCATAGTTCAAACTAAACATATGCCAACATTTTCTACAGGTTTTATTGGTGTTGTTTTCTAATTAAAGATGATAATTCTTGTGATTTACAGGTTTGGTTTTTTTGTGGGATTTTTTGTTTATAATGTTCCACGGTATGGTAATTGTTTATTACTATAATAAAAACGAACAAAACTGGAATCTTTACCTCACAAAATATTAAACAAGACGGTTCTGGGGAATGAAAAGACGACAGCTTGAACAAATAACACACAAGTAATCAGCGGTAGTACATAAATCTGAATTATAGTGGCAAAAAGTGAAGGAAGTGTCCATTGAAAGGTGTTACATACTCGCTTATTTCTTCAAACTACGAGTAACGAAGCGAATATGATGTTTACTTAAATGTAAAGTGATTGTGGTTTTAAGATCTTTTTCAATTGATCAAATGTGATACTTACCTTTGAAGTAGTTAGGTCGCTATAGTTAGGGTGTTAATTCTTTCTGGAACACCCTGTAAGTCGAATACCCACACCAGCGTTAGTATGAAGGCAATACCTAATAAGGTATAGACTAGGTGGTGAAAGCATGTACTTTCATAAAGAATAGCACGACTAAGAAAAGGCCAGCCAGATACGGTACCCGTACGTTACACCAGTGTTAACGTTAGGCATTATACTAAAAAAAACGGATATTGTTTAAGATCACCCTTGCATTGTCGTGTCTGGAATATTAAGTTTGCGATTTTCAATGATTTAGGAATTCCTTAATGTTGTATTTGGTAATTTTGGCGACCAAACCTGAAAATTTATGGAGAATGTGGGACAGACAGACAGGACAGGAATACAGATTTCGCTATGACAAAACCCCCCATGGCCCTTTGGGCCAGGGGGAAGAAACGACGTCAAATAGGTTGCGGGTAAGCGAATGGTTCCTCTTCTCATCTTCTCTGCCTGTACTAAGTATGATCCAGATCAGGAATCTCCAATTAGGGTTATATTCCTTTTTTTCTGTATTCCGCTAGTTTAAATGTCAGTGTCCAAAGGTCGTGATTCCTCCTGAATATTTTCAATATACTCAGCAAGTATCTGTCTTTTCTTCAAGGCCAGCAGTATATCTTTCGTGTGCCGGTATCTTTCTCCACTATTCAGTCTTTTCATACCGTCGTGGTATATCGTTCATTTAATTTTTTATAAAGCGTATTTTAATGTAAGGAGTCCATGTTTCTCGCAGAGACGGCGAATATACCATTCTTACAACGTATTGCCTTTATTTTTCCCAACTGGATTTGAGATGAATAACTCGTGTTATAATCACAATCACTTTCCAATGACTTTTATCAGTGCTCTCTACAAACATCTTGTCTGTGTAAAAAAGAAAAATTTCTCCGGAAAACACCGGGTGCAAAGCACCTGTGTGAATGATTGCAACAATGTAGCAAACATTCCCCGGCCAGACAAACCGCCGCCACTCTGTATACGACAGTGAGAATGAGGTGATAGAACCTTTGATATGGTCAAAGCCTCTCAATACGCGTGTCACAACGCTTTAATCTTACCGATTTCATCGTACGATCTATAACAAATTAGGTTTTCAATTTGGATGCCTCTCGGGAAAGATTATTTTCTACTCAAATTAGGTTACTATTTAATACGCAACCTTTCTTTCACCGTAATTCACGTTTTATTAACCCCCATAAAACATCTCTTGAGTAGTCTTTGTCAAACCAGGATCGTCGAAGCCTTCGGCCAAGCGGAGCGAGGCGCAAGAGACTCCCCATGAGAGTGCGAAATACCACCTTGTGTACAGGGACTGTAGGAAATAAAAAAATAAAGCGCAACGGCTTGATGAAAGGCTACTCTAGAGGTGCTCATTTTCATCTGGGAACTTGTAAGGTGTAATTTTTTTTATTGTAATCGTGCCCCAATTATCGACTGCCAGATGATTTACAGTCATCTTAAAATTAGCAATCACAAAATGCATCTTAAAAAAGCATACCGTTATAGCCCTGCTTCTCATAATAATGACACGGTACAACATAAAACACACAACTACATTAATTATACAATTTGTATTTATTTACAATGTTTTATGCAAACCAAAAGTGAAGATGGAAGGTGTCTAGTTCACACTCCTATTTTGTGCATTTTGATTGATGGTATACACAATACCCGTTAATTCCACTTTTAAAGAAATTTGGATTGTTCAAATTTTTAACTTAAAAGTATGTGATTGCTGTTGAGTGCATCATGCCAGTTTACAGTTCACACCCAATAGGTGCCTTTCATCAAGGCGTTGCGCTTTATTTTTTATTTCCTACAGTCTCTGTACACAAGGTTGTATAACTCTCTCTCACGGCGAGACTCTTGCGCATTCCCGCTCGGCCGAAGGCTTGGGCGATCCTGGTTGAGGCGTCTTTGACATGGATAGCGGGCTGCCGCACAGTTGAGTGAAACAACAGGAAGTTGCTTTTCTACCTTGGCAATATGGCCGGAAACAATGCATACACCTGCTGGTGCACATATTCCACACAGATGTTCTATTGTTATACAAAATTCCTTTAACTTAGACAAGGTGTATGCATCGTTTCCCGCCATATTGTCAAGGTAGAAAAGCAACTTCCTGTTGTTTCAATCGGCGACTCAGACCCGCTATCCATGTGTAGAGGTCAATACAATACGTATGCAGCTTCCTGCAGAAACAGGCAGCACAAACAGGGGTTGTATTTTTTTTTGACAAAGAAATGTGGAGGATCTTTTTATCATCCCCAAGATTCCCACCAAAAGGCAGACTACTTGTGGGTGCACAAGTATAAAAGTTAAAAGACACTATTAGCCATATATGGGAAAGGGTACACATATTTGAAATTTACAGAAGTTAACTTAAAGGTGCAACGAGAGATTTTACAGAACAGGTGTCCCTATAAATTGTGAAAATTCTGATTTTTGAAAATAAAGCTCTCCATCAAAAATATCCCCAAATGAAAGGATTAAGCTTACAATTGAAAATTGTGAAATTTCTCATTTACTATAGGAGCAAATACTATATTCAGTCTATGTTTTATCAAAATCGCCTTTTGTTTTCACTTTCAAGGCATTTCTGTAGCCAAATAAAAGGCAAGAAATCTGGGGGGGGTCTTATCTATATGAAATCACTATATATGACAAAATCTCTCGTAAAGGATACATTTGCTCATTTCTAATGAGACATATTTTAAAGAAAAAAATTGACAAAAATTAAAAAAAAACTGTTGTAAGTATAAATATGGACAGCAATCTATCAAATTTTTAGATTTTGTAAATCAATGAGAGTGGCTTTAAACATTGCCTCGTAACTTTTTTAATGAACACTTCAATTTTAATAACATATTACATATTGTATTATTGTATTGTATTGCTAATTTTGGGGCATTTACCAAAACAATATTAATATATTGCAACACTTAAAATATGTAATATTGACTGAATTCAACCTCAATCAAAAGTCAAATCAGCTGCTTTAAATGACGGATTCGTTTACTTGTATCAATAAACCAATATTTTGATGAAATTCAAATTTCTTTATTTCAATAAAAGGACATGCTTGCGCAAAAAATCTTGTTTGCGGATCCTAAAACAAAATTATCAAAGTATTGTCACACTAAAATGTAATATGACAATTTTGACTTAATTCAACCTTTGATATGAAGGATTCATTTACTTGATTTGTGTAAATATACCAGCAATTTTATGAAAATCAAATTTCTTATTACGGTAAGAGGACAGGAATACACATACACACAAAATTAACTTCTGCTAATTCTGAAATAAAAACAATATCAAAATATGGTCACATTTAAAATATTCACTGAATTCTACTTCAATTAGATATTTAATAACAAAATAAGTGATTATTATGATATTTGATCCAAATATCAATATAACAGAATTTTGATGAAAATAAAAATCTTTATTACAATAAAAGGTCCTGCTTGCACAAAATGAGCATTTTTGCAGATTCTGAAATAACGAAACAATATCAAAGGATTGTCACACTTCACTTAAAATATTAACATTTAAAATATTGACTGAATTCAACCTTAAATTACTATATTTGTTACTATGTCTTACTATTTACACAAAAATTACATTTTTTCCTTCAGATTCTGAAATAACAAAACGATATCAAAGTAGTGTCAAGCTTAAAATATTTTAACTATATATTTAAAATATTGACTGAGTTCAACTTCAATTAAAATCAAACAACCACATAAGTATCTACTTAAGAAATAAAGGGTGATGCAGTATCATTTATGGGCGAATAATGTGTCCGAGGTCGGAAAAACATGATATTGCAAACCCTTTATTTCTATTCTATTACCGAAAACATCGTGATCTAATGATAAAATGCATTCGCGTTTGCATACTGACCTTATGCCAAGATATGGGCAGTAAACTGACCAATCAGAATGCTGCATTTTCAATAATGGGCAGCAGAGGTAATAGAATTTGATATAAATGATATTTGATACACATCAATATACCAGAATATTGATGAAAATAAAAATCTTTATTACAATAAAAGGATCTGGTTGTACACAAAATGAACATTTATGACAGATTGTGATATACCCAAACAATATCAAAATATTGCCACATTTAAATATGTAATATTTAAAATATTGACCGCATTCAACTTCTGATATGAGAGGTTTGTGAATCAATATACCAGTATTTGATGAAAATTACTTCCTTAGAATGTACACAAAGTGACAATATTCTTCAGATTCTGAAATAGCAAAAAAATATTGAAGAAATATCAAACTTAAAACGTAAATTATGCAATGAAAATGTTGACTAAAATCAACTTCAATTAAAAATCAAGTAATCAAATAGTCTACTTTGATTTTATTTGATCCATCAATATACTAGCATTTTAATAAAAAATCGAAGTTATGTATTACAATAATAAATGATGTGATAGCACAAACCAATATCAAAGTATTGTCACATTTAAATATGTAAATTATTCATTTAAAAATTGATCTATAATAATATACACAACAATTTGGGGTTTTAAACACCTGCTTAAATGTACTATCAATGATCATCTAAAAATCGTACAAATATTTCATTTTCTTAGGAATGGTTTTAAAACGAGGAACTAGTACAAATTATCAAATGATGTACTTTTACATATGATTAATTGCTAAGGAGGAATAACATTCAAAATATGAAGCCCCTTTTAATTGCATATATCTTAAATTGCCTGTATGGACGTTTGAAACTAAACAGGGTACTTTTTTATTTTCTTAATAGGGTATTTTCTTGTTTATTATAATCAAGGACAGAAAAGGGAGACCAATTGTCCGTGAGTCGAAAAGCCGACTCAAATAGTTTTTTTTTTCTGACATTTAAATCATATTTTGTTCGAACATGCTCCGCCCATACTACACATTCAAAGCAATCACAGTCCCCACCCTGTTGATTGACAAATCTTGTATGCGCAATTGGTCGCCTGATTTTGTCCCTGACTATACATGCAGAGTATGTTATCATACCTGTAGTCATAATACTCATAAGTATGCAAAATCTCATTTTTGACAATATTTCTTAGATTTACTGATTAAAGAGACACTGGCACATTTAGAAAATAATGTGCCCTAAAATTGTTAAAAGTATATATGTATTTGTTTATATATTTATTAATATATATTATATATTTGCAACAGAATGATTTTATTATAAACTCACTCCGATGTTGTTTTATTTGCCGTGAAGAAAACACTCCGGGGTTGAGCTCCTCAACATCCACCCTGTTTGTCCGGTCTGTGATCTTTTGGCTTTAATATCAATGAGTAAGAGACTGAACTAGTTTGTGAATTTGTGTAATAAACACATATGTTAATTAAAGTTACTGCAAACCCACAAATTAGGCTAAAATCACTGGATATCTCTAGCCTTTTAAGGTAAAATCATTAGATCTTTAGACAAATAACTATAAAGTCAAATCCGCTAAATCGGGTTATTCCAATCTTGAATTATAGAAAAATTTGATTCCCTATTTTTGGCCAATAATGTTTTTTTTTTCAGCTCAGGTAGAAAGTCCTTTTAAGGGGTGTGTTTATAAATAAAATACCTAAAATCTCATTTTTTTTAAACTTTAGAAAAATGATTTTAGGTAAAACGAATTAGGAAAAATTAAAAACACCTGGTACTTAAAATAGAAACCCTCAATCTGCAAAATCTAACGTGATAATTCAAATGACATCTTATTTATCAGCAAGGGAGTCGTAGATCCTCCTGCAAAACAATTTGAAAAGTGGGTACTTCAGTATTTCTAGAAAATCTCAACCAAAATTATCGACCGTCAGTTCTTTGTTTTGATGACACACACACACAAACATTTAAAAAAAAATATGCATGTTTGATATTTCTCTAACCATAAATATCTCCAAAACAACTTTTTGGGGAAAACAAATCAAATTTGGTATGCATGTTTCTTTCAGTAATACCAACATTTCTGGGTATAATGCCGTTTTGTTTTGCATAGTATGGTTGTGTGTAAAATGTATTGTATTCTTCCAAGGTCCTAGACTATAATTTGAGAGCAGATTTCATTCAAGATATTTCATATTTTGTTGATATGGTACTTTGACATCAAGAACTGTTTAAAATGTTTTACTGTATACCAACATTTTGATGAAAATCAAATTTCTTTATTACAATAAAAATCAATGGCTCCTTCTATTGTTCAAGTACCAGGCTTAAACAACAAAATCTGGGATTTTAAAACAGCTTTTTAAGCAACGGTACTTAACCAACCCAGGGTTATACACAATATTTATTTTACTGTGTACCAATATTTTGATGAAAAACAGATTTTTGTCATTACAATTAAAATAGCCAATAGCACACAAAATTAACATTTTATGCAGATACTAACATTACCAAAACTATATAAAAGTATAGTACAGCCATACTTAAAAAATGTATCAGTTATACAATTAAAAATATCAACTGAATGACCTAAATTAAAAAACAAATAATTAAAGGTGGATGACCCGATTTAATTATAAAGTTCTCAGCTTGATTGAATGACCTTCACCCCAAAACCCATCTGTAAATATTCGCAGAAATATTTCAATCTGTTTTGATGTGAAAGCTAAACATGCTACTTTGTAAGCTGTGTAAACTGTGTAAAAGTAATATTTGTCAACCAAAATGGAGCACATCTTTTCATCACAATATTCAAAACAAAGTTAACATTCTTTAGCCCTAAGATTTCACAGGGTAAATGCTAGCTTTCTTTTTACAGCAAAATTTTGACCACTTCCAGTAAAATCCGAGGTTCTGGGGAGGCTATTATCGATCGGGCCATGGCCCTTTAAGCTTACAGAACTGCTTCCACTGTAAAACCAGTGTAAATTGCATATCTGGAAAAGAAATGAAAGGGAAAGAAAGGCATTTTAAAGCTAGGTACTAGCACTTTTGTGAATCATTAAAGGGACTATCAGTGATTTGCTAAATCTGAAAATCGAAAAAAATATCAAAAATGAGATTTTTGCATTTCTGCAACAAGAATAGCTATCCTAACATATCCTACAAATGCTAAGATTGAAAGCAACCTAATAAGAACAAAATAGTACATTTTAGTCATTACTGTCCATACGGACACTTGCTACAACACGTAATTGAATGGACATTCTTATCTTTGAGCACTGCCGTTTTCTTCCTTTTCTGTTACGTTTTCAGTTGCAAAAATAACTGTAAATTCTGTAAATTTCAAATATTTTGACTCTTTCGGTTGAATCACTGATAGTGTCTTTAAGTTACATACACAGCATGGTTGTATCAACAGATTTTTACTCCTATAGATGATGTGACCTATGGTGTCACATGTTGACATTCAGGACAAGACCACGTAAAATCTGGTCATAAATTACTTGCAGAACTTTTCTTGATCTTAATCGGTCACAATATGCTGTTGGTAGCATTAGCAAGCATGCTTAATAAGAATGTTGGTATAACTTAATTTGAAACAAAAGTTAAAGCAAAAAAACGAAATTTCAAATGCAGTTCAGTATAGGGTTTCTGCCTGTCATTTTTTTAGACTTTCTCTCTTGCACCAAGAGGGGCGTCAAACAAATGTCACATCATCTAAAGGACTTGTGAAATGGTGTTGTCATTATGGTTGATGAAACAAAACAGAAATAATCCTGTCAGAGAATAATGGACTGCCCTTTTAACCCTGACATACTTTTTGAATATCCCTTCAATGGACTGGACATCATAGAACATTCTACTTTTTATGTCAAAGTAACAGGGCATTAACAGCAACAATGCCATTAGAGTAGTGCTGATCGGTTGGTACCGAGATAGCGACTAACCTCCTTTTTGTAACAGTTCCGATTCTCCAGATGCGGGGTGTATTCTGGAAGAGCAATCCAGATGCTGGCACAAGGTGGAGGAGGTATCTCTGGTGGATAACTAAATTGGAACAAGGACCTTTAACAGCTAACCCATGGGATCTGATGGAGAACCCGAGTCGGAGAGCCAACTGTAGTAGCTCAGGAAGCATTTGGCTCAGGAGTTATGGGCCTCTCCATAGTACATAAAGTGGAACAGTGTATGAAGTCCAACTGTTTAGCAGGTTTCCTGGGGCTGGATTTGATGTACGATGAGGTCTTTTTTCAGGAAGGTCAATGATGCAGATGGCACCTCTTTGAACTGCATCCAATTGAGACAGCGAGGTTGGAGTTGGCACCAATCAAAGCGCACTAGTACTACAACCAAAGCGCACTAGTACTACTAGTTCCTTAACCCTCTCAGCTCAGCTGGTGATTATAGTCGCTTAAAGTTCAATTTGTCAATTTCCCTAAAAATCTCAAAATTATGCATTTCAATGACCATATTCAGAATCAGAATGCCTTCATATTATGTAAACCTAGTCTTCATGGTCTTAGGCCAGTGGTCTTTAAGATTAGCCATTTGAGAAGCAATGTCAAAAACAACCTATACAGAATCTACCAGAAGGATTAACACTGCCTGAATCAAATGTGGTGATTCAAAATCTGTTCTTGTTGAATATGAAATACTAATATCTCCTCTGTGTTATGACATACAATCCATAGACCTTTGTGAAATAACTTACCATGGAGTGCAAAGACCACAGAGTATTGGACAGTGTTTTCTTATTAGAGGTGTGTCACCACAGTGCAATTGGGACCTTGGAGTACACAGACGTGATTTCTGGATACACTTCCTTCCTGCAATTTAAGTGCATGGCCATATTGTACTGGTAAGTGTGGGAATAGTTGTTCTTGTTTAATAATTGGCACAGCTTTTGCTCAATTAGTCAATTTAAAAAAATAACTTCATGGATGGTCTATTCACATAAGAAATTGATATGGATGTAAGGCTAGTGCTTTCAAACCCGGCGTATTCGATGACAGAGGACATGCGCTCAAAAAATAGGGGGTCTTTGGGTAAAAATGTTCAACATTTTCCCAAAACAAATAGGGGTCTTTGGGCGACAATGGTCAAATATTAAAAAGTCCGGGTTCTTTGTAATGTTTGCAGTGAAATAATTAAAATGTTTTCTTCAAGTATGTTTAACTTAAAAATTAGTTTTGGACACAGCTGTTTGATCCCATGCAAATTTACAACTGATATGAGAAGAGACATGCCCCTGTAAAAATCAGACAAAAATCCATTGTGGTTATCTTGCCACATAAGCCTACAAAAGTCTTAATTTTTATGTGATAACTAGAACTAAAACAAGGTTTTAAAAAAATATAATTTATTGCCCGCAATGAAATTTCATTTTCTTAAAATTTGCAAATGTAGTTAGCTAGTGGAATGAATAATCCAATCGATTGTCAAAACTGTCACCACTCACTATTGATATTTGTTTATTCTGGTCTTGTTTTAAATTAAGCGAAACTTTTAAACAGGCTGGGTGTGTAAAAATAAGGCATTTGTCAAGTATTTTAGAGACATTATTGTAGTTATTTTATTATAAATACTAGAAACGATAATTTCTTACTTGCACAGTTGTCTCCATGCCAACCTTGACGACAATTGCACGTGCATGTAGACTCACACAATGTGCCTCCATTTTGACAAGTCAAGGAACAATCTACAAACAAAAGTCACAAGAAAACAATGCGTCACATCTATGTCGGTTCATTGGAGGATCATTTCAGTTTTATATGTCAGTGCATATATCGAACCATATGTACATGTCAGTGCCTGTTAAGACTCACAACAAATAATGTTGCTCAGCACACCACATTGGCGAAAGCGGGGGCTTGAACCCACAACATTTAGTCTAGCAGATTACATGCGTTCCCATGCACCCTCTTAAAACTAAATTCTAACATGATTTATAGCATCTCTAAGACATCTCCTTAAAGAATTCTAATGTTACCAAAATCAAATATTGTCCCAAGGGGTCCGTTTGGCGGCCATCTTGGATCTAAAGAGATTAGAGATCAGTCATATAAAGTGGTTCAATTTAGTTGAAACGTATCTCAATGATTCGTCTCATCATAAGGATTCAGAAAATATTTGGCATATTTGTGATGTTCAGTTACAGAGATAAGGGTGAAAATAAGATAAAACTCAATTAACTTTTGATTGGAGGGGGAAACTATCAAAATGCATGGATCTTGAGAAAAAGTGGTGTTATGTAGTACATATGAGCATGAGCAATCCAGAAAAGTATATTTTGCACTATGTTTAGTTAGATGGTAAAATTTGGTGTAAAATTCTATATATCTATCTATCAGGCATGTCCATCCATTTGTTGGATGAAGCCCTCCTCATGGCATTTTCATTCACTTCTGCTTGTACTATCCTGGTCCATGTTGCTGTTCCCATGTATACAGTTGTATCGTCTCGCCATCTTTCTTTTGCCTTCCGCTTTCCATTTCTCGGTTGCCACTCTGTTAATCTGCGTGTCCAACTTTTATCTTGCATTCTTGCTATATGCCCCGCCCACCTCCACTTTGCTTCCCTAATTTTCTCGTAGGGATAAGTGAAGCATCTGTCTTTCCATAGCTCTCTGAGTTGATGTGAGTTTCTTCTCCAGTTCTCTTGCTAATGACCGTGTTTCTGCTCTGTAAGTCATATTGGATAGTATTCACTGATTGAACAGTTTCCTTCTTAGTGACAGTGGTATTTCTTTATCTGCATGTCTTTGTGTTGACCAAATTTCATCCACCCTGCTTTAATTGTCAGCATCACCTCTTCTCTTTCCTCTTCCAAAGCAGAAATTCCCAATGATATCTTCTTCCCCTTCTTCCCTTTGTCCAATTTTTGCATTGAAGTCTCTCATGTTTTAAGTGTTCTTGTCTATCATGAACATGATAAACTGGATAGGTGCATGGATTGTCTTGGATAACTTATTGATGTCCTCATTAAACTCCTCTACTTCTGAGTCGTCGTGATCACCTGTTGGTGCATATACTTGGATAATGTACATTTCACTTTGTCCTGTCAATTGTAGTCAAAAGGTGTTAAGTTACATCTTGTCGAATTTGTATTGTTTTTATGGGAATTTGGCACCACTCGTCTCTTTCCTAAAACATAAACCAAATGAAAGATCATAAATCATGGAAAAACCTTACATTTCCAGATTACTCATATTCATGCCAACAATTTGACACTTTTGTCAAGATGAAAAGCATTTTGAAAATTTGGCCACATGTACAATGAACAATCAATAGTTCAATGGCCCTTATCACAGTTTTTGACTAAATTGAATGATTTTGTACGATTGATCCTTCCTAATCCAAGACGACCTGCAAAAAGACCCCGTGGGACGATATTTGATTTTGGTAACATCTGAATCCTTGAAGAAGATAGTCTTGTTCAAGACGCTCCGCTATTTCCCCTTTCCGAGGTACATCCCCGTATATAATCGTTGGTGTTGACCATCCCCCCCCCCACCCCGCGGCCTTAGCTTACTCATGTAAAGTCTTACACATGGATATAAAATATGATCTCAGAAATCTACCCCCTGGGCCTTAGCCCGGGGCCCATGCAAAACCGTAAATGAAAATGGTCCCAGAAATTTAGTTCATACCTTCCATATTCTGTGCACGAATGTGGGCCATGTTAGTAGCGTCCGTATCATGAATACAAGCGGCCCGAATCAGCTTACTCGGTTGAATAAATCCTGATACCATCACAAGCCATTACCAATGACTTGTGGATATGTTAAAACGAATGTGTACAAATGACTCCCGCTTAGTAATTACTACCGTTCACAAGTCAACAACCACACACGAACTCCTCCCATAAAGAAATGTTAACTTCACGAATCGCTCACAGCGAGGCGGAGCCTCACGTCTTGTTCAGTCTGCATTTCATACAACTTGATGGGCCGAACCATTTATGCAAATGAAACACAGTAAAAACGAGCCCCGCATTGTTATGCGGTTTATTTTGTATGTGTGCATGTCGCCCGTATGTGGAAAAACAACATCCGCGAAGATTTTTTTCGCAATCACGAAACTAGCCAAGACGATCCGCTAAACAGAGATTCGTCTTCATGTGCAGCGTCACTCGTCCTTTCAATTGCGTTACTCTCTAAATGTAAAAGAGTGAAAATCACTCTTTCAAAGAGTGACTCTAGGGACCCGTCTTTGTTGGAGTTAAATTTTACTCTTTAGAGAGTGAATTTTGCTTATCATTACTCTTCATCGATGAATTGTCACTCTTATAAGAGTGAAGCATAATTTGACAGAATTCACTCTCAAAAGAGGAAAGTTTAACTCCAACAAAGACTGGTCCCTAGAGTCACTCCTTGAAAGAGTGATTTTCACTCTTTTACATTTAGAGAGTACCGAATAACAATGGAGACAACAGCAGCAGCTGCAGCACTGTACTGGCATCGTTGGTTGTGGGATTTTCAGCCGACTTTGGATTACGATACTGGTTATAGGTTATGATTTCTACAGTTCGCTGGTGAAAAAAAAATCAAGCGAATCGTCTTGACCAAGACTATGAAGAAGATGGCATACTTGTGCTAAAAACCATGTTAGAATTTTAGTTTAGCGAACCCATATAATCTGCTAGACTAATTATGCTTATGATTCAACTGCACCACATGTACCCTCAAACCTCACCCCAAAACCCCATATGTCAAGTTTCGCGCCGGTATTTTACACCGTTTTGATGTGAGAATTAAAAAGTGATTTTGCAAGACCCATAGAGTACTGTGTAAATTAAATATTGGTCGACAAAAATGAGGCACATTTCCGTAACCTCCAAACCAAACATCCTTTAGCCCTAAGATTTCACAGGATATAATTATGAGAAAATAGTAGCTTTCTTCAGATACCAAAATTTTGACCGGTAAAAACTGGGGTTTGGGGGACGAGGCTATTAGCGATCGGAACATGGCCCTTTAAATTATGAATTTACCTTCTGTCTTACTAGATGAAAGCATTGTTTGAATTTTCTATCGTGCATGATAGAAAAGTTCTAGATAATCTTTATATTACTTAAAGACTGACTCAGACTCAGATTTCCCGAAGGTGGCGCCTTCGAATTTCAAACAAATGTTGTCGGGTACAAATCGATGTCCATCAGATAAAAAAAATCACAACTTTGTTATAGAAATCCTGATCCGAAATATATGTTATACACAGTATTCTATGGTACTGTTATACTATTAGGCGGGTAAATTATGTTTTCACCCCAAAATAATTCCTACTAAAGGTTTACATATTAAAAATCTAAGAAAATCTACGATGGAAAGTGGAGAATTAAGGGGGAAAGGTTATAAGTTTAAAGTGTTCAAATCGTGTTTATTTTATAAATATATACCATTTTATTCAGCTATTGCTAGGCTTTTCAAAAAATATAGCTTTTCCTATCTCCGACTTATAGTTATGTTACAATGGGATATTAACTTTCAAGGTCATCTGGGTGTAGTTTACAAAATGGTCCGATTTTGTTAAAGCTAATTAATTGTCAAGTTGTTCAGGGCACACAATTACATGATCAATAAGAAAATGGATACTGAATACATTTTGAACACCATTTTAAAACAATACAATGGATGGAAATGTTATCCCCATGGTGCCCTTGAGAATTTCAAGGACAAACTATATTTTATTTGATAAAGAGAGCAAGCACGAATGAGCGAGAATATTCAATACTTACGTCACAATTAAGACTAGCCATGGGAAGATAACAAGAGATCTGCAAAATCCTGGAAACATTCCTTACCAAGGTACTTAGACAAGAGTGCCATATTGAACAGGTTCATATCCGCCACATTCTTACAAATAACAGATAAGGGTAGATATTTTTGAGAGGAAGTTCCTCGCCATTACTGACAAAAAATTTTATTAAAATAGAGGGCTCTCAAAAATGTTGTAATTATGCTTTAACAATATATTTTTGCTGAAATTCAAGTGAGTGGAGAGGTATAGTGGACCCATTTACCTATGGATCAAACCGTGCGTTGTAACAAATGGAAATTTTGAAAAGTTGCAAGATTTGGAACAAAAAGTTAGTTCATGAGAACAAAACCCCAAAAGGGGACTTAAAACCTGAATTATTCGGCAGGTCAACAGATTTACTTAAATGCAGATTATATTGTATTATATTTAACCATAATACATTACCCCTGCCAATAAGCATGTTTTTTTTTTGGGGGGGGTGGATTTAAACAAAAAAATAATTTTTGTGGCAAATGCTATTTTTTAAGTGTCTCTGAAAAAGTACCAAGGGGTACGACATGGTGGAATAGGCACGGTGTATATTAAAGTGAAACTAAGACTTGAAAATGGTAAAAAGTTAACATTCTATGCAGTGGCGTAGCCAGAGGGGGGGCCGCCCCCCCCCCCAATAATTGATTTCGTCGGTTGAGATGAGCCCGTCGGTTCACTTGAAAAATTCAGGTCATGGCACTTGCAGGCCGGATTGTCGGCAAAGTATAGGTTTAAAGTTCAATGGACAGCGTGAGTAAATTTTACAAAATCGTACAAAAATTAGCCCTCAGAAGACATTTCAAGCATATAAAACCCAAAATTTTCAGGGGGCTTCGCCCCCTCGACCCCCACCGGGGCTTCGCCCCTGGACCCCAACAGGGGCCTTAAGGCGGACCCCAACAGGGGCCTTAAGGCGGGCCCCTGGACCCTACCCATTTTCTGTCGGTTGAGATGCGACACTGCCCCCCCCCAATATGAAAATCCTAGCTACGCCACTGATTCTATGCATGCCATTGGAGAGCTTTTGGGTATTCTTGTTGCTATTAGGATGAGCATAAAGAAGAGATATGTTTATGAATGTGGACGCGTTTGCAAAAGGTTTGAGTGATTAAATATGTAGACAGCCTGACAAGGACCCCTGAAACGCGATTCTTAAGTGCCGCAAATGGTGCCTTGAGGAGGGGGTCCAAACAAAGATTACACAGGGGTCAAATCTTTAAATTGATCCAATTATGTTAAAAAGTATACCACATTATTTGTCTAACCATGAGGATTCAAAAGGTATACTTTGTACTATCCTCAACTTTATGTCTGGGAGTTTAAAAACAGCAAAAATCAATAAAAATGGTCAATTTCAGTACAGGGACAAATTTTACAGTTCCTCCGTTTTTTATTTAAAAATGGTGCAAATTGTTCGTGGAGCTTATAGGATTGAAATAAGGAATAGTTTTGACTGTCTTAAAAATGCTTAGTTACCAATGTAGGGGGACCCTAAGGTCAACATCCATTGCTTTCAATGAGGCTTGACCTTGTTATCCCCCTACTTTGTTAAGCTCCATCCATAATTTGCACCATTTTTTTTATCCAAATCGGAGTAATTTTAACATTTGACCCCTGTACAACTTAAAATGACCCTTTTTATTGATTTTCCTGATTTAGCCTATAACTTTAGATATTATACCTTTTTGGAATCCCTATGGTTAGACAAATAACTGGACAACATGATTGGATCAATTTAAAATTTTGACCCCTGTGTAATCTTTTTCTAGACTCCCTCCTCAAAGCACCACTTGATAATCACGTTTCAGGCGTGCCTGTCAGGCTGTCAACATATTTAATCACTTAAACCTTTTGTACTCGAGATGTGTTACAAATGTCTGCTAGCTCCCGTGCTACCTACCATGTTTATGGGTCTTATCTTACCACATTTATCGCAGTATCTTGGACAAGTCTGCTCATCGAATTTAATTGTTGGTACATATGGCTCCCAGCATGGCTCCCCTGGTTTACATTTATCTACATGTGATAGAGAAAAAGAAAAACAAAGATAACATCTAGAAAAAAATAGAGTTTGTCCCAGCTTCTCACTTGCATAGGTGTAAAAATTCTCATAGGAATAATAAATAATAACGATCAAGAAAAAATTAAAATATGACTGTAAAGCGGCCAAAAAAGGTCTAAAACGCAATACAATACAATGTACACATCGCCCTTAGGTATAAAAACAGGCACTTATAATTTTGAGCTTAACACTTAAGTGACCAAGGGGTTTTCACTCCCGTTAGTGCCCGGGGGGGGGGGGTCCATGGGACCCCACACTAAGGAAACCACTTTCCCGAAGGAATTTTTGCACGAAATTTATACCACATGTGAAGGGTCATAAGACAACCCCAAATCAGCAATAAAAAATGAAATTTGTTATTCGGGCTGCAAATTAGGGGCAAAACATTGTTTTCAAAACATGCGAAAATTGGACAAAAAAACTTATTTTATGTTGATATTTATTCTAGAAGACCCAAATTACATATATTCAACACAAAACCTGAAGTTTTAGAGATCCTGTATTTTTTATGGGTATTGCAAAATACATGTCATTTCCCATAGAGTTTGTACAGTAACGGTTTAGCAACGTCCATGACGAAATCGTTTGTTTTCAGCACATAAAGGGTTAATTATTTTTAATGTTACTAATACTTATTTACTTACATGTAGGCCTATGTGTGAACATATCAGCAACAAAAAATTACCTTTGGTTCTTTGATAATTAAAAATATTCTCAAATGAATTTCGTTAGTGCCCAAGGGGGGGGGGGTCTATGGGAGTTTAAAACTCATTAACGGCTTGGCCAATTTTAATTTTTTTGGTATGAAAAGAAGCGCATTTAAAAGTCAGACAATTACACCTAATAGGGTCAAAGGTCACAGAGAAGTCATTGGATGAGTCTTTGGCCAGTGATTCTTTTGACTGAGTATTCGGTCAATATATAGAATTATCATGTGTACAAAGAAGCATATCAACATGAGAAAAGAACGGAGGTTAAGAGATTTGACAAGACAGCAACTTCTTTTTAGATATGAATGCC
>JAMKCH010022923.1:0-36476 GCA_023653785.1 Ophioderma brevispina
CACCACACACTACTACCAAACCACCACCACCACCACCAGCAACACAATCACATACCACCACGCTACTCCTATGCTATCCTAGGCTATAACTACAACTACTGCCGCCCGTCGTAAACACATGTTCACAAATATCATATAACTCGGGGGGGGGGGGCACTTTATTTCAAGGTGGTATCATGCTCGAGTATGGCCTCCCCAACGTCCCTAAGCGCGTATGTCACTTTGCAGGACAAACACCCTAAGCACTTATTTTTTGTTGATTTTGTTCCTAAAACAGTACTTTGAGTTTGATTGGCTACCGCTTAACAAGTATTTTTGGTTTAATTTTACTCCCCTAAAGAAGTAATTCGCATAACAATTTAAATACACTCTAACAATTATTTGCATTATTTTTGCTTACCCTAAACGAGTACATTTATCAATGTACTTAAACCATTATACTGAGACAGGCATATCCCTCTTATTGTACTTTACCCGAAAAAGAAATATTTTACACATGATTTCAATGAAGTTTTCGTGTATTTTTATTTCACTCTTATGAGTACAACTTCAATTGGCGCACATTATCTAGGGCCTAATAATTTTTTGATTTAAATCAATTACCTTACAATTTAAGTCTCTTATAAAGTTGTCCCGATTTCTTTTGAATTAGAATCTTGTTCGCTATCTATTGACAGGGTTTTTCTGCAAATTCAGCATTTCTTGACTAAACCCGACAAATATTCATGACCTTATTTTGATCGACATAAATTACAGACATGACCCCTAATGCCGTTTCTTACGCACATATACTGTACGATCGGTCATAGTGTAGAATAAGCATGCAAACTAAAATGAAACTCCTGATTATACAGACTACGGCCTATGTGTATGAGACATGACGACATAGAGAAATACGCAACATAAGGGCTTATAACGGTTAATTACTCGGGAATCTATCATGGGGAATCAGGAGAAAATCGGGAAGAAACCAACTATTTCGCATCATTTACATGTTGGATTTTTTATAAGTATTCCAAATAGCACACCCTAAACCTAATTTTTTCGACGTGAACAGCATCCCTAATTTGTTCGTTTTGATGCTTTTTGATACCTAAACAATGTACGCGGCGTACATCGCCTATCTCAAAAAACGACCCTAATTACGCGGTTTTTTGTACCAGCATGATATCCACCTTGGTATACAAGTGGCCCCCCCCCAATTTTTAAACAAAAGTGTACACCATATGCACATGCATACTTTTACAGTGTTTCTGATAATAGAGGGTCATCCATATATATATATTATATATAATCGCTATCTCCTGCTTAGGGGGAAGCGATTGCTTTGATCATTACCTCATTACGGCTTTAGGTGAATATCACCTTCCCGCTTAACGCCTCCCTTTGGTCATTGCGATTTATTCAAGTCAAAAGACTGAAATATTAATTATTCAAATGAAGGATAATCCTCTAGACTAACAAAGATATGAATATTAATTAATTTAAAAATTAACTATAATAGCTCATTATAAACTAATGAATTATCCATGAATTCATCCCCCTACCTACTATAATTAAGCGTAATATCTATATTATATATTATATATATATATATATATATATATATATATATATCGCTATCTCCTGGCTTATGGGGAAGCGATCTTTTGATATTCACTCATTACTGCGTTAGGGGGAAATATCCCCTTCCCCTTACGCCTCCCTTGGTATTGCGAATTTATTCCGCAAAAGATATTAATATTAATTTATTGCAAATGAATGATAATCCTCTAGAATACCAAGGATATGAATAATTAATGATTTAATAACTATAAGAGCATCATTATAAACCTAATTAATTATACATGATTCCCCCTACCGCCTATGTTAGCGAAATAGATATATATATATATTATAATATATTATATAATATAATATAATAGCAGTTAATAAAGCGCCATCAATCTAGGCAACCTATTCCGGGGCGCTGTACAAAGAGTTGCATAAACAAGTAAACAGAAGAAACAATAATTCAACACTGAACATGTAACCTAAGAAGGAGCAAAACAACAAGTAACTGGAACTTTGAACAACTTACATTGAGCGGGGGGGGGCGGCCAAGATAGCGTCGTTTTTGCCGTTCCCATAGGTTGAGCACTAATCACGAAAAATTGACAAATATTCTAAAGTCGAAAATATTTTAATATCAATATTTTTTTCCACTCAAATCCTTTGAGTTGAAGAATCAACTCCAGTGTACGTATGTGTTTTTTGTATGAATAACGGTACAAACCGGATCCATTTTGAACGAGCTTGCTTGACCTCATGTTAAATCGGGTCGCCGCGAGTGTCTAGCTGCGACCATGTAACCCTGCCCAGGTACCAGTTTAGCCTATGCACCACCGTGGAATGATTTCGTTGACCTGCAATGTAGCAATCCTCATTTCTCGGTCTTTAAAAACGATTTGATGATAGTTTGCAGCAACTTATGCCCGACCTACTAAAGCAAGGCAATTTTAACGGTCGCGGCTCCGTACTGGAATTCCCACTCGCCACTCACTATCTATTTATAACGCGCACAGTGACTTCACTGTTCAGGGCTCGTCAATGGACTCGGTCGGCAGTTTTTGCTCCTATGAAAAGCTTGGCCGCCACCCGCCTGAATATGGGATTCCAAATGAGCAATAATTGAATGCAATAATTAAACATTCCATTCAGATTGAAACAAATATGTCTTAAGACGTTCTTAATTCATTACTGAAACACAACACGAATGTTTATAGGAATGAGTTCCACAATTTTGGTGCACATGAAAAAAGCTCTATCAACAAATGATGAGTAAGGTTCTGGTACTGATAAGAGAAGTTTATCTGACGATCTGAAAGTCCGGGTTGGCAAGTATTGCGTACGAAGATCGATAATGTAAGATGGTGCAAGTCCCCATTTATTGCTTTCTCATGTTAGCAGCAGAATCTTTAATTGGATCCGTTTGTCGACTGTTGTAGCCAATGAAGTTGCATAAGAGATTGGAGTTATGGATCGATATTTGCGAGTTTTTGAGAGAACAGCGAGCGGCTGCATTTTGTGTTCTTGAAGTTTTATCAGAAGGATTGTGTTAGAAATTCCATACAAAAAGCATTAACCCTTGTCAAGTCGGGGTTATAAGGGCATGAACACGACTTAACGAGTCAGTGGTCGTCAGCAACCTTTTTCTGATTGAGCTGCTTTTTACATTTGAAACTAATCGGACTGAACATTTTCTTCACTGTTCATCCATGACATTTTTTCATCAAGCAATCAATACCCCTAACTTGTCGAGCAGAATGTGTAGACTTAATATTAGGGTGGGCATTTGAATATGAATTATCCCTGGATTTGAGCATGAAAATGCTTAGTTGTGAACATGACAAGTTCAAGTTTGTCATCATTTAGCTTAAGTGTGTTAGCAGTCATCCAGGACTTAATGTCCAACACAACATTCAATTTTTGACCGCACCTCTGATTCATCGTCAGGGGAATCATACCATCAAAAATAGAGTTGCGTTTCATCTGCATATAAGTGTACATTAAGTCCATGTTTACGAGCAAAATCAGCAATAGGGCGTGAATATATAATGAAAACAGTGGCCAACACTGATCCCTGAAGGAACTCCAACCAGATCATTGAGTGAAGATAAAGTTCCATAATATTTTCAGAGTTGCTTTCTGGGGCTAAGGTATGAGCAAATCCTGTCTCAAGATCATGACCTGTTGACACCAATAGACTCCAGGCGACATTTTAAAATTCCATGGTCTATGGTGTCAAAGGCTGCAGACAGTCCACAGCACTAGAACACACCATATTTGTTTATCAAGAGAAGCATAAGATAGCATTTTAGCACTCTACAATGCAGTTTCAGTGTCCAGGTATTCGTGTAGTCGTATTTGAAACGGCTCAAATAATTCATTCGGAGACAGGTAATCAGTCAAGCGAAGAGGAACTACTTTTTTCAATGCTTTTTGATATTTTAAAAAAAGAAAAAACCTAAAATTTTTGAAATTAATTTGCATCCAGCTGTGGCTTCTTGAGTAGTGGCGATACCAGGCATTTTTAAGCATTTCGGAGGAAGCATATCCCTGGAGAGATTGAACGATGTTGGTGATAATTGGCAGAAGGGTATCCAAATTAATCTTGAGCATCCAAGTAGGCTGTGGATCTAGTCACATGATTTTGAGATGGAGCTTAGAATATCAGTTTGTGAATTTTCATCCTTAGATGCAAGGTGTAAAACCTGCATAAAAGAGAGTCACATATTTGATTGTTAGACTCGTCAGGTGCATGATCGTGTTCATATCAGCGTTATCCAAGGCTTCACGAATGCGAATAATTTTGGAAGTGAAGAAATTGTTTGAATGAGTTTGCAATTTTCTTCCTACATGTCAGAAAAGGTAGTTTAGGCTTCCCTTTTTGATGTAGCAAAGCTTCCACTACCTTAATACATCTTCTTTTGATTTTGTTACATTCTTGGATTTCTGCTGGATAGTGTGACGTTTAGCATCTGCCAACATCTGAGTGACTTGACAAGAGACGCTGTATAATCCATCTATATATATATATATATATACATATATAGATATTATAATTTCCTAATTGTCGTTAGGGGAATCAGTAATAATTCATTAGTTATAATGAACTCTTATAGTTATTTAAATTAATTTCATATCATATCCTTGTTATTCTAGAGAATTACTCCTTCATTTGCATAAAGTAATAATTCATATCTTTTGACGGAAAAATCGCAATACAAATGGAGGCGTTAAGGGGAAGGTGATATTTCCCCCTAACAGCCCGTAATGAGTGAATTCAAAGATCGCTTCCCCCCTAAGGCCAGAGATAGCGATATATATAGTATATATATATATATATATATACTATATAGATATATATATATATATATATAGATTATATAATATATCTAAATAAAATATCTATTTGAACGCCTCATTAATTTGTAATCATATTAGAGTAGGTGAATATTACAAATTAGTCCCCCTTACCCGGTGAAGTGAATCCCTGCATAATGTTTTGAAATTTCTTACCGATGCCTTTGTTGGAGCTATAAAGCCAGACGTCGTTGTTTGTTCCTTTTCCTGCTCCACCTTGTGCATCAGCCCATTTTTTCAGAGTTAACAAACACTAACCGTTACAACAAAACTTACAAAGCCGTCTTCGTCGTTTGTGGAGCGACCTATGGAATAAACATTTCCCGCCAAACTGGTAAATCGGAAGATTGCTTCACATGGTTACCGAGCAGACGAATTCCTTAATGAAGGTGTTAGACAACGCTATTGCACTCCGCCCTAGAAAAGGAGTATTACGTTATTGCATAAAGGGACACCTATCAAGGTATATTTTAACGAAGTGTAGACCAATTGCACAATAATGTCGATTATAAAATTGGCCACTAAAGCTGCTTGCAAAAGACTCCAGAAAGTTATTCCATTACTTTATTGACTCCGACCAAACAGGAATATATTAAAGGTATATAGGAATTGGCAAAATTCAAGACTTATAGAATATGTTCTCAGAATATACTGAAAAAATAATATCCCTGTTGCTTCACTCTTCCTTGAATTTTAGAAAATCTTTTGACAGCATAGATATAAAAGAATATCTTCTTAGTCCCATATAAAGCGTATAACTTTGGTCCAACATTTATAAACTGGGTAAAAACGATCTACAATGATATATCAAGTTGTATTAGACAGAATGGTAACGTATCTAGATGTTTTTCTGTAAAAAAAGGATAACGACACTGATGCCCATTTCAGCCATCTTTTCATATTAGCATTGAATTACTTGCTCTAAAATAAACGGCCAATCAAATGTATAAAAGGTAACTCCTTTTGAAGACTACAGTAAAAACGTCGCTCGCATAACATTATATGCTGACATATTACATTTTTGTCAACGATGAGAGGATATTAATGATTTGCCCAAAATTTTAGATCGGTTGTATATTTTGTTTGGCTAAAATTAAACCAAATTAATACAGAAGCCCATGTGGCCTTGGTTTCAAAGAAACAAATCAAAAGATTGTATATGATCTTATAAGGAGAATATTTCCAACAATATTGTAAAAGTACTGGGTATATGGGTTTAGTAGTACAAAGTCAATAATTGACATTGATAAAATTGGGAAGGACAAGTTTGACAAGATTCTAGAACTATCACAGAATATGGGAAAAAAAACTTAAGTATGGTTGGTAAGATTACTGTAATAAAATGCTTACTTGCCTCACAATTGACATTTGTTTTTGATTAATGTTAAATATACCCCATGAGATTATTACACTTTACATACAACCTTTTTCAAAGTTGTCGCGGGGCAATAATGAGAGAGTTAAGAGAAATACATTGATCAATGATTATGAGATGGGGCTTAACTGATTATCTCCGTCTTTTATAGATTCATTGAAGTTAACTTGGCTCAAAAGACTGACACCCAATGTCAAAAACCTGGAAACATTCCTTTATGATTTCAAAACAACATATTTTAGGTCCTTGAGATTTTCAATTGTACTTGTAATCATAAAACCATTAACGAAAGTTGTGTCACACCAAATGAAAGTTAATATGTCACCCTTCTCCCTACAATCTTGTCTTATATGGTTAAAAAGTACACCCGTTCGTGTCAAAGTGTAACGGAAATTAAAGACACATTTAATGAATCCTTTGGAATACGAATGTATAACAGCCTCGAACCACTCTGTATTTTAACAATGGATTAAAGCTGGCTTCATTACTGTCAGTTTGTATGATAGAAATGGTTGTTTTGTTAACTTTAACCCAGATTAGTACCAATAGCCAAACCGGGGTGTCCTTTTAGATTACCTTGCATTACAATCCAGTGTGCCAAGAAATTGGGAAACAAATGACATAACTATCGTCACGTGAAAACGTCCGTTTGCAACTTTGCAACAGTCTTTTACCCTTTAGAAAAGTGTACTTCAAAATTAATTTTATCAAATAAGCTAACAAATGAACAATAAAGCCATTAAGTGAGTCCTTTTGGGAAAGGAAATTTCCATAACCTGAGTTTAAATTGGAAAGAAAATTTGGAAAAGCCAGTTCCACACTAATTAAGCTACCTAGGCTTAAACATTGAATTGGAAGATATTAAGTACCGTCATACCCACAAGAATTTTACTAAAAAAGATTGGAAAGGTAAATACAGGATAAATGTGAGACGAGAGCCGCTACATCCTTGAACGTCAATGGAAGACAAGAGGTTCGTCGATTACGTGTGGAACCTCCGAGAT
Source organism: Ophioderma brevispina (assembly GCA_023653785.1). NCBI lineage: Eukaryota > Metazoa > Echinodermata > Ophiuroidea > Amphilepidida > Ophiodermatidae > Ophioderma > Ophioderma brevispina. The sequence goes on from JAMKCH010022923.1 coordinate 7,285, forward strand.
AACTATATTCAGTAATCGACTCAAGGTGGTGGCGGCTCAGTAATTGTATGGCCGGTATTCATTTCTGGAGAAAACCTAACTGGTGGTGCCGATGGAAGCATGACGCCGTCGTGTACCTGGGCATTCTGAAAAACCACGGCCTGCCACATGTAAGCAATTTTATTAAACACTTTTCGGCTGCAAGACGACAGCGCCACCCCCGCACAGGACCGCTGTATTGAGACAATTCCTTGAGGCAGAGGGCAGCGGATACCATGGCCTGCTTGTTTCCCTGGTTTGAACCCTATCGAGCATGTTGTGATGCCTTAGGCCGAGCCATCAATGAGATGGACAATCTTCCTCAAACTCTACAGGAGTTAGCTCTGACCGATGATGGGACTGCCTCCCATTGACAAAACAACTTGTGGACAGTGTGCCGCGACGTCTTGATGCATGATTCATGCCAGGGGTTGCCAGTACTCGTATTGGTGACTGCTTGACCTTTAATAGTACTATTGAATATTTTTCGATGAGGAAATCATCCAAAATGTATTATCTCAAAACGGACAGATGTGAAACAATTGTAACAAACCTTAAGCTCTGATGTTCAAATACCCGTTTTTCCTTTCAGGCTAAGACACCCGTTCGTACGGTTATATGGACTAAGTTCATTTTGATGTGGTTCAGAAGATACTGATCAATCAAGTAGTGTGACGATATACACCCTAGCTATCATAGATAACTCACCCATAAGAATAATTTCCATAAAAAGTGGTAAAATTATATTTTTTATGATCAAGTGTATTTCACATCTCACCAAAGTCTACAAAGAATTAAACCACTTGCTATGACGGCCATTTCCTTTGTTTGTCCTCTTGATTATTTCTACTATGCACACTTTTCTGACGAATCTACAGTACGCTATATATTTGTGGAAAAGTGTGATTCGTAAAAATAATTCTACAGTTTGACAAATATGACTAATTATTTCATGGCCACAAAGTTGCATTAGATATTTGGTTTCTTAAATAATATTCTTGCGTATAAATCCTGAAGTAAATCGACTCCCGCAAGTACCTCCTACGCATTTTTTTAGTTTGTACTTCAACATATCCATTGGGACATATCCATTGGGACAACAAGACACCCGGACACAAACCGCAACATGCCTGTGCTACATGAGCATAGAACTGCATTACTGACTGAAATCATGAATAACAGGCTCACGTGCTGATTTAACTAATCGATCAATATAATGATGAATCTACAGGTATACAAATAAGAAGTTGGGCAAAAATTTCTATGTTGAAAGATTAGCGTTACGAATCTACTATACAAATAGCAGTTGTGTAAACAATTCGTTGCTTATAAGCACTCTATAAACATGAAACGAATCTATAGGTTGTGCCACACTCATATATGCGTAATTGCAGTGTCAATTGTTATTAAAATGCAATGGTTTAAGACGAGAAATCCCTCGAACTTATGGATTCGTGCTATCCAAATAGCGTAGCAGAATCCACATGACACAATTAAAATTCCTTTAAATGATGGAAGAACTTTAACTTACCTCCTGTAACGTTGCTTGAAAAGAAGTGTAGGAATAATATAGACTGGCAAATAAAAGAACTAATTTTTTACACAAAAGCATTCAATCAAGTTTGATGACCTTTCCGCTGGATTATTTTAAATAAAGTATATGTTTGGGTTCATATACGTTAGCCGTTTCGTGCCTTGTTTGTGCCTCGCACTGTACCGCGACAGCAACGCAATGTATTAAAGGTGCTGGTTCCGATTATGTCTATTGTGTTTTCTACTTAATATGATAGCCTGACTTGCACATAACGCCCATCAGTGACCATGGGAACCAACTTGCGGTTTTGATGGGAGAACATAATGTATATTGCCAAGCCCTATATTAAATGTATGCTAATAGTGATGGTTAGCCCTTAAAACGCGTGTATTTGTTTATATCTTGGGACTCAAATGGATTTTAGGGCTTAAATTTTAGGATGACAATGCGAAAAATATGCCTTTCATTATTATCAAAATCGATACTATTCCGGTAAATCAGCGGGACTCCCACAGACGATCGGAACACGCACCTTTAAGATGAAGGGGAAATTGTACTTTATGTAATTTAACTATAGCAAATCCGACCAGCCAAATATGGTCAGAATTTATCCGCCATTACTTGGGGGCAGCACCCCACAACCTACCAAATCTTTTGTACGTCTGTACCACGCCTTGACGCCTAACCCCCGCAGCCGCGCGCAGTGCGGAAGCCTGCTAAACTATTACGGGGATCCGTGCTGCTCATACATTCCACGGTAAGGGTATTAGGCCGGCCTAACTATGTTTTCACAGTTTGTGACTTATGGACCCATCCTTTTCACATTCAGCGGAGACATTAGAATCTTATTATTAAGAACAATATACAGATGTTAATCTTCAAAGGAATTTTATTATGGGAAAACAGCCAATTTTGAAAATAAAGATTTGATGACGTCAGGCTGCATTGATTGGTTTATATTTTGCTTCGGGGGACCCATTCAGTAAAAATGACGTACTATCCCCTACATTGGAAAAAAACTACCGATTATCTTCATCGTAAGTCGTTTTTGAACCAGTCTGGAAACAGGAATTTTGAACTGTTTAGACATACTAACCGGTGTCTTTGGAAAAAATGCATACACTTTGGGTGGGCAGAGTGGCATCATGGACCGCCTTATTTAACATAGCGGATTTATCTATATCGGTCGCCCCCCTAAGAGAAAACTGATACCTGATCCCTGACACGTGACATGGTACCCGACCCACGTGACACCAAACCATTCATCTCGTTACCGTTATAACTTCCATACTGCAAGCAGCAAGCATTCTTGCTCTCCGTTTGTCACAGCGTAATCGAAATCAAGAATGTGAGACTCATGAATTTGAAAACTTTAACCATCAATGATAAGCCGTCTCTATGCATTAAATACAATGAGATACATAGTGACCTGCTCCCACAAAACCAGACCAAGTCCCATTTACTTATGAGAAAGAGATCAATAAACTTGTGTAACTCATAGAAAACAAAGCAATTCAAGCATACTATTGATTTTTTGATTGACAAAAGGAAGTGCAGTGTTTACATGGATGCATCCTTTAAAGCTTGTTTTCCAGAAAAAAAGTGAAAGAGGGAATGGGTGCAAGAGTAAAGGGGAACAGGGGAGGAGTAGACAAAGGCAAAGGGATTAACAAAGAAGCCTAACAGGGAGAGTAACGAGAAGGGCAAAAAAGGCAGCAAGGGGAAGAGAATGCAAAAGTGAATCAGCCTTTTGTTTCAAATCTGCACATATCTCAAAATGAAATTTTCCGACTTTATCCGGGTTTCGTGGGAGCAGGTCCACATATGGTCCAGTGGATGGGACGGCTGACTCATGATCTGAAAGTTGCGGTTTCGAACCCCGGTGCGGCCAATGTGTCTCGCTTTTTTTTTTTATTTAAAGAATTTAAGTATTATATGCGCGTTACACAACGTCTCAAAGCGCTTTACATGATCCGCTGTCCCACTATATATATCACATTTTCACAAATTAAAAATTTGGCAGCCCAATTATAATGGCGCCCTGTACATGTGGAAGTCTGGCCCCATCGCTTTGCAAGAGAGATGGGCACTCTGTTTCTTGTGTCACAAATCCGTCCCCTTTGACCTTTTAACTTCCGAGCTTGCCAGGTACATCCTTTTTTCATTGAAAATATTGACAATGAACAATTCTTGTGATTAGATGAAAAATTACATTAAAATAATAAGTAAAAAACTTAATTTTCAATCAAACTTTTTTTTTACAAAATTAACAGCATTAAAAAATATAGGCTACATAACAATATCAAGTAATAAAGAAGAAGTATAATGAAAATTAAAACAAATTACTAATTAACAATTTCAAAAACTAATATCCAAGTGAATGACCAAAAAATATACAATTCAATAAAATAAATACCAAGTAAATGAAAATACCGCATAAAAAACAAATATTAAAATAAGAATATAAAAATAAAAAGCAATAAAACCATATGCAGATGAAACAAAAATGAAAAAGTACATTATAAGCAATAATAATATAAAATAAACAATTTAATAAACATGTCATACAATAGATTAAAAATACAACAAAAAGAAATTTTCTTTGGAGTACAGCTCCCAAATTATCAACAACAAAAACGAAAAGACACTCCACCGAGAAAAAATACCCCCCCCCCCACCACACACCTGCGGAAGAGTTTTTTTGAATATATATATACGCTGTATAAATCAGGGCGATATAGAGCTATATAGGGCCTAACTCTAACTGCGGTCCCGCGGTGACGGTGTGAAAAACGGGGCAAAATTTGTCGTTATTTTATCGCTATGGTGCGAATTACAAGAAAAAAATTCTTAATCGCACCACCACGGTGCGAAATACAAGAAACTTTTTCTTATTCGCCTATGGTGCTATTACAAGAAAAAAATTCTTCTTCGCACCACCACGGTGCGTATTACAAGAAAAGTTTTATTATTCGTATGTGCTAATTACAAAACAAAAATTCTTATTCGCACCACCACGATGCGAATAACAAGAAAAGTTTTCTTATTCGCTATGGTGCGAATACAGAAAAAAATTCTTATTCGCACCACCACGGTGCGAATACAAGAAAAGGTTTTCTTATTCACACCGTTTCTGTGCGCGAATTACAAGAAAAGGTTTCTTACACACCGCTACGGTGCGTATTACCGGAAAACATTGCTTATTCGCACCGCACGGGGTTCGATAGACCTCTCCGACGCTTATACTGCCTCGGGTGCACCATCCCCATGTGACTGGTCATCTCAACGCAGACTTGCATGGCACCGCATGCTTCTAATCGATCCCATTTCCTGATCCAATATAGCAACTTTAACTGATTTTTGTAATCGGGGTTCTTCCTAAGCGTCTTGGGTATCTCATCGTAGTTGATTTTGTTACCATTTGGGAATCAAAATGTGTGATTTGAGGCCAACACTTACCTTGCATGCAATAACATTGGTTTCCTATTTGACACCCTCAACTTGTTTAAATCCAGATTTCAGGTGATTAATTTCAGCTTGCTTTTAATTTGGTTTGTATTGAATGTACACTGTTTAAAGATGCTATATATGTTTTAGGGAAATTTTTTTAGCTTCTTTAGTTTCAAATATTTCATGTCAAAACTCAGAAATCTTAGGGGCCCTATAGGCAAAGGTAGACGAGTTTCACCCCAAACCTCAAAAAGTATCAGTAATTTTTCCTTGGTTGATGTGGATATGTGTAGTAACCTTACCTCTTTTCTGTTCAATATTAGTTTCCGCATTTATGATCTTGAGATCAAGATTTTTTGAGGGTGCAAAATTTTTCACCATGTGGAGTCCCCTCGCACGTCATGACAACATTGCTTTTTTGCCATAAAACACCTTTGCATTTCTTTCCCTCTTTGACTGAGTGCTTTTTTTATTTATACAAATGATCTGAGGACAAATTCAAAATTGGGCTTGTAAACACAGATATTTAGAAAATAATTTTTTTTCTACCTGTCTACGTGTATGAGATAGGCAGTGATCTCAGTTCATATTATAAAAAATATGGACTGAAACTGAGTGCTAGGAAAGTCGATATGCACGACTGTCGTGCAAAAAATTCTAAATTGGTCGATACTCATGACAATACCACAGGCTTATCATTAATGTGCAACAGAGATTTTGAGGCCCCCTAATCTTGTGTCATAATAGGAATTTCAAATAGATATTAGACACTCAAATAGATTCCTACCTAGTATTATGCTACAGAATGTCTATAAAATATAGAAAAGGGTATTTTTGATTTGCTATTTCAATGTACAACATAGGCTGAATTTCGTATTTGCTCCTATACAAAATTAGAAAATTGCCCCTTGTTTGTACCAAGAAACATTTCCTAGCTTAATCCTTTCAGAGGGGATATTTTGGATGGAAAGCTTTACATTAGGCCAATAATCACAACTTTTGATTTTTGGTAGGGATACCTGATATGTGAATCTCTCGTTGCAACTTTAAGTCATACACAATAGTTCGTAAAATCCACTCAAATTGGTAAATTATGCAAGCCATGCATAATAGGCCTACGCATTGTAATAATCAGTACATTTTGTACGTTTGCTTAAATTACTCAACATTAGGCCCCAGGCCCACTCAGTTGCACTGGTTTTTTTCATCGTCACGTGCTATTAAAAGTTCACATCAATCATGCTCTAGTTTAATGACCTGTGCATAATCACAACGCCAGAAACTTCCCCTGCAACCTACACCCGTGAACATACGCGCCATGGCCACAGACTATCGCTCTTAGCCATGCGCACCGAACACTCTAATATCAAACACCCTATTAATAAATTGAGTATAAACACCTCCAAAACCATGGCACCTCCCTGGATTAGTCGAATTCAAAGTACACTGAATCTGCACATTTGGGTGAATTTCAAGCATGATGCACCCATCTATGGCTGCCATGAGGTGTTGGAATTTGTCAAACCGGCTTCGTGTAGATTACACTCGCTCAACAATATATAGGTTAAAATTGATGTGCAGGACCTAAACACTTTGGTAAACTTATTAGGTAACTTTTAGGAATTCTCGGGTTCGAGCAATTATTTAGTAGACATGTGCACGCATTTGTTAAACCTTCACAGTTGGTGCTAAAGAAATTGGTAGTGTTTTCTGATTAGTAGTGGTATAGGCTTCAGTTACTCATCAGGCGTAGTGTGTTTCTCACAACTTCATAGTGGTTTTGTAATTTATTATATCTCAGTGTAATCGGCGTATTTTGTTTAAGGGTGAAACCAAAATCAGGTTAAATTGTATTTAAAAAAGGTAAAAAAGGTACTGTACATGTGTCAGAGTTTTAACTAATCACATTTTGGGCAAGAGCGAGTTTACAAACGCCTTCTAAACATGTAATTTCACACCTCTAATTTCCCCCCAACCCTCCTGCCAGGCATTGTTAGAATTAGTGCCAGTGGGCTACAACTAAATGACCCTTCAAAAAAGCTTGCATTTGCCCTAAAATGGCATCAATTTTCAGGCTAGGAATATTATGGTTAGGGTTTGCTTAAAAGAGCATAATGTAAATCAGAAGTGTCCATCATCATAATAATAAGCAGAAAACTGACTCCGCTTGACATGCTAACGCATAACGATAACTTCACTAACCTGGGCAAAAAACTTGGCTAACAAAATTCCACCTTCAAATAACTCATTTAAGAAACACCGTCCAAAAAACCATTCAACCTCAATTTCATGAATCCAGTTTCTGTTGATGAAATGCACAGACTTCGCCACCTACTAAACCTGGTAAAAGTGCCGGTACCGACAGATTCCCTGGGATTTGCTAACATCATATGATAACATCATTTCGCCTCTGATGCCATATATTAACCAATCACTTCTCACCGGGACTTTCCCAGATCACCTCAAATCAGCCAAAGTCTTTCCAATTTACAAACACAAAATGCACATAACATTGCAACTTACAGGCCCATTTCTGTCCTACCATCTTTTTCAAAACTACTTGAAAAATCATGTACACACGTTTGTCTGCCTTCTTCAATAAGCACAACGTTCTTGTCGATGAACAATACGTTTAGGCCCAACGCTCAACTTACATGGCACTCGTTGAACTAACAACCAACCCACCTTGTACTAAACATAAACTCCCACAGGAGGTCTTCCTGGACTCTCCAAGGCTTTTCGATACCATTGAACCACAACATTCTTCTTCACAATCTTTATCATTACGGTCCTCCGTTGAGTAGCCTTGGAGTGGTTCAGAGACTACCTTACTAACCGCATCCAATCCAATCCTACGTACACTCCACCGCATCATCCAACAAACCTATCACAGTTGGCGTACCTCAAGCAAGGCTCAATCCTTGGACCCCTACCTTTCACAGCATTTACCTGAATGACATCACCAACATCTCTACTAACACACTAAATCTAATCTTATTTGCAGATTACACAAACATTTGTCTCTCAAACCAACATTAATGCACTTTTTAAACACATGAATCACGGAACCCGCAAAATCACTGACTGGTTGTCGAGGCTACACAAATTCCTTCTAATGTTGTTAAAACTAACTCATGCTTTTCTCTACACACACAACACTAATCACAATCAAACATTAACAATAGATAACCAGACAATCTCCAGGTACACTCAACCAAATTTCTGGCATCACAATATCGCCGACACACTACATGGAAATAACCACCACGCTGTCACTTTTTTTTTTTTACCAAAGCGTCTCACGCAATTGTACAATCTACAGACTTTAAACAACCACCGTCCAGACTACACCTTAAAATCACTTTACAACACACTAGTTCTCCCCATACTTAGCTACTGTAATAATAATCTTGGCCTCCAACTATCATTCACGACTCCTCAAACTCAACACACACACAGAAAGGGGCCATTCGCACTATCACACACTCACCCCCAGAACTCAACGTGCCTTATTTAACTCACTGAAAACACTTAAATTAAAGCACCTTAACCAACTTCACACAGCGCTCTTCATGTTTGCTATCACATCAATCGTTTACCTCCGAACTTCAGCAATTACTTTCCCACAAACAGACAAATTCACAGCTATAACACCATACAAGCCGACAAACTTCATCTTCCCCTCCCCCTCCAAAATCTCTCCGAAAAGCACTTTTATTCATATCACGGCGCAAAACTTTGGAATGTTCTTCCAGAATATCCATCCAACAATTACAAACAACATACTTTTTAAGCCTCAACTGAAAAAAAAAAAAACATTTCATCAACCCGTACAATTCTCTTTATAAATTTCTCACCCAGGTTCTTATTTCTCTCCTCACTCTTTATTCTCCATCTCATTTCTATCGCTATTCCCTTACTTTTTCTTCACCTCTACCTCTTCTACCTCTGCACATTTGGGTGAATTCAAGCAGGATGCACCCCAGCTATGGCTGCCAGTGAGGTGTTGGAATGTGTCAAACCGGATTCGTGTATATTACACTCGCTCAAAATAATATATAGGTAAAATTGATTGTGCAGGAACTAAACAACTTTGGTAAACTTAATTGGGTAAATTTTAGGAATTCTCGGTTGAGCAATTACTTTATATATGACATGACGCATTTGTTAAACCTTTCACAGTTGGTGCTAAAGAAATTGGTAGTGTTTTAATATTATTATTGTTATATCTCAGTTACTCATCAGGCGTAGTGTGTTTCTCACGAACTTAATAGTGGTTGGTATTTATTATATCTCAGTGTAATCGGGCGTATTTTTTAAGGGTGAAACCAAAATCAGGTCGTCTCAAAAAGGTAATAAAAGGTACTGTACATGTAGTAAGAGTTTTAACTATCATTTTGGGCAAAGAGGCGAGTTTAACAAACGCATTCTAAACATGTAAAATATTTCACACCTCTAATTTCCCCCCAACCCTCCTGCCAGGCATTGTTAGAATTAGTGACAGTGGGCTACATACCTAAGTTGACCCTTCAAAAAAGCTTGCATTTGCCTAAAATGGCAGCAATTTTCAGCTAGATATTATGGTTAGGGTTTGCTTAAAAGAGCATAATGTAAATCAGAAGTGTCCATCACTCATAATAATAAGCAGATAACTGACTCGCTTGACATAGCTAACGCATTCAACGATCACTTCACTAACCTGGGCAAAAACTTGGCTAACAAAATTCCACCTTCAAATAACTCATTTAAGAAACACCTTCCAAAAACACATTCACCTCAATTTCATGAATCCAGTTACTGTAGATGAAATGTACAAACTTCGCCACCTGCTGAAACCTGGTAAAAGTGCGGGTACCGACAAGATATATCCTGGGATTGCTAACAAATCATATGATAACATCATTTCGCCTCTGATGCATATATTAACCAATCACTTCTCACCGAACTTTCCCAGATCACCTCAAATCAGCCAAAGTCATTCCTATTTACAAAAACAAAGATGCACATAACATTGCAAATTACAGGCCCATTTCGGTTCTTCCATCTTTTTCAAAACTACTTGAAAAATCATGTACACACGTCTGTCTACATTCTTCAATAAGAACAATACGGTTTTAGGCCCAAACGCTCAACTTACATGGCACTCCTTGAACTAACAACCAACCTCAACCTTGTACTAAAAATAAACTCCACACCATGGAGGTATTCCTGGATCTCTCCAAGGCTTTCGATACCATTGACCACAACATTCTTCTTCACAAGCTTTATCATTACGGTCTCCGTGGAGTAGCCTTGGAGTGGTTCAGGAGCTACCTTACTAACCGCTCACAATCAATCTACGTACACTCCACCGCATCATCCATCAAACCTATCACAGTTGGCGTCCTAGCAAGGCTCAATCTTTGGACCTCTACTTTTCATCATTTACATGAATGATATCACCAACATCTCTAACACACTAAATCTAATCTTATTTGCAGATGACACAAACATTTGTCTCTCAAACCCTAACATTAATGCACTTTTTAACAACATGAATCACGGAACCCGCAAAATCACTGACTGGTTTCGGCTAACAAATTTCCTCTCAATGTGTTAAAAACTAACTACATGCTTTTCTCTACACACAACACTAATCACAATCAAACATTAACAATAGATAACCAGACAATCTCCCAGGTACACTCAACCAAATTTCTTGGCATCACAATCGACGACAAAACTAACATGGAATGAACACACCAACTCTGTCACTACCAAAGCGTCTCACGCAATTGGTACAATCTACAGAGTTAAACACCACCGTCCAGACTACACCTTAAAATCACTTTACAACACACTAGTTCTCCCATACCTTAGCTACTGTAATATAATCTGGGCCTCCAACTATCATTCACGACTCACCAAACTAAACATCACACAGAAATGGGCCATTCGCACTATCACAAACTCACCCCCCAGAACTCATACTTTGCCATTATTTCACTCACTGAAAACACTTAAATTAGAGCACCTCCACCAACTTCAAACAGCGCTCTTCATGTTTGACTATCACAACAATCGTTTACCTCCGAACTTCAGCAATTACTTTACCACAAACAGACAAATCCACAGCTATAACACCAGACAAGCCGACAAACTTCATCTTCCCCTCCCAAAATCTTCCTCCGAAAAGCACTTTATTCAGTATCACGGCGCAAAACTTTGGAATGATCTTCCAGAATCCATCACAACAATTACAAACAAAAATACTTTTAAAGCTCAACTGAAAAAAAAAACAAACATTGCATAACAGTACAATTCTTTATAAATTTCTCCCCAGGTTCTTATTTCTCTCCTCACTTTATTCTCCATCTCATTTCTATCTCTATTCCTTACTTTTTCTTCACCTCTACCTCTTCTACCTCTGCTTCATCATTATGCAATAGTATTACATACCTCAGCAAGACATGTTGAAAAGTCTGTCCTTGTCCAAATTCCCGTATCCTGTATTCCCGTTAAGTGTTTGTTTAGCTTAGATATATTGTTTGTTTTGTTTTTTATGTATATTTACCTATGTAATGTTCTATATCATCCCTTACTTGTATCATTATTGTAATATTGAGTATATTTTACTTGTAGTATGTATTACAGGGCCAGCAATAACCATAAGCCCTATCGGGTTGTCCATTACTGGTCCTAGCATAATTATCATATCCCTCATTAGTACCGTTTACAATTAATACTTTACGTATTATTATTTAACATACTGTATAAATATACATTTCTGTCACGTACGATATGTTATGCTGAATAAATTGAATCTTGAATCTCTATTTAAATATTTCAGGCCGAATAAACATCTCTTTCTGCAGGAAAAAATACCGGTGCTTCTATTCAAATAGTACGGGCTGGGCGGTGAATTTGGTCGGGTGCCGATTTCTCACCGGGATGCTGGTCGAGCCTGGTAATTTCCATGCTTGGCAGGCTGACAGTATCAAGATCTCCTGAGAAAACCTCACATGATAGCGAAGAAATGAGAGTTTCTTGATGGCGTGTTTGTTCATGAAAGTATAGCACTTGCATATTCAATGGAATATCTCACGTAATACGCTATAATACTATAAAGATTTCTGAAGTATTGTATACATTACGCAAATATTTAGGGGAAATGGCTAAAACACCATTTTTATAAATTCGCTTATGACAAGCAGCAGAATTTTATTTTTCAGTACCTTAATTTGACATAAATCGGAGGCATGGTTCCAAAGGTATGGCAAATTGAAGGTCCTAAATCGTGCACATTTCTCTAAATAATAAATATCGTTCCTTGATCAACAATAAAATACATTCTTATGTATTTTATGTTTTCCAGGGGCGATATTTAACACCGTGCATGTGTGTTTGATTTTTTTTAAAAATTTATAAAATACAGAGAGAGTATCTAAAAACGATACAATGAAGGGTTCAACTTAATGACCAAAACTCACCTTAAAAAAATAAACACGTGCGGGGACGGAAGATGTAGATAAAGCCAGCACTTAACACTTAAAAGTGACCAAAGGACCCTTAAAATTTGTTTTCGCGCTCGCCGCTTTACACGTGGGATTTTTTTCGACAATGTTTTTGGGTAATTGTCTGACTTTTAAATGCGCTTTCGGCCAAGCCGTTAACCGGCCGTTAATGTGTTAATTAGTGAGGGTCCCATGGAGCCCCCCAGGCACTAACACTAACGGAAGTCAGCTGAGAATATTTTTAAAAATCAAGAACCAAAGCAAGTTTGTTTTTGCTGATATGTAAGTCAACAATTATTAGTAACATTAAATATAATTAACCCTTTATGTGCTGAAAACAAACAATTTTTTTTTGCAACCCCCATAAAAAATACAGCATTCCCTAAAACGCAAAGTTTTGTGTTAAATATATCAACATAAAATAAGTTTTCAAAAAGTTTGATGTAAGCGCAAGGCTCATTTGAATTTTCCGTCTTTTTGCTCAATTTTCGCGTGTTTTGAAAACAATGTTTTGCCCCTAATTTGCAGCCCAAATAACAATCTTCATTTTAGTGCCGATTTGGGGTTGTCATGTATTTTGAGCCATTCTGGCAGCACTATTTTTCACATTTGTGGTTTGCATGCATTCTTCATCCCTGATTGACCGCTGGAAAATATACCAATTTTCAAAAAAGGACCGATCATTATATACCAAAAGGGCTGAAAATGATACCCTTCTCGACCGTACACATCCCGTACCCCTTTTCCACTAAGAACCCCCCTTCCCCGGGGGTCCATTTTGAAACTGGATCCTTTTATTGGTTTTATTATCTGCTAAATTTGTGTACTTGTTTCGGACTGACCTTGACATGAGGACATCTACGTGGTACCGTAACATTTGGGGAAATTATTTCATGTTTCATGAAATGTAATAGTTGACATAAGTAGGGCATCCTTGTGGGACATGCAAATCAATTGTAACTGACTGTGGAAATACGTGTTGACAGCTCAAATGGTCCAAACATCAACAGGGTTAAATCCTCGCCTGTTATTGGCATTCAACTATTCCCATAATTGGCCCATGCCGTCTGCTTGTCATTGCAAAATCCCATGAAAATAGTAAAAAAAAACCCATCACATTGGTTTTAAGTCAGGGCTGTGATATGGCCACGTCTGGGGGAAAATGTAAAACCGGGAAATGGTGTGAAAACGTGCAGAGGCGAAGCAGATTTTCAGTAACGTAATAAATCGATTTTTAGCCACTACTTTTTGTTAAAGGTCCCAGGAAATGAGATGATAAACCTACTCCAAATCTTTATGAGACATTCCATTGCAATAAACAGGGCCAGAAAAAAAGAATACACTACCAGTGACATCATTTGTGAAATTATTGATTATCAGTCAGCGTCATGAATAGATTCACACCAGTCACCTGGAATTTTCCATTGCTCTCTGATAAATCAATAGTACCATAAATGATGTCATCACCAAACCAAATATTGAATGCTTTCTGGTCCCTCGTAGACTTGATACAAACCACATCAATTCTACTTGCATTTCCTGAGACCTTTAAGTATAGGTTTGTGTCAAGCCATTACCATCTTTTTTACATTTATTCCAAAAGACCTTTGCACTCGCGGTCGCCAGCAAACCGATCTACAGACGGCTTCTGTGATTTTGCTACTGCGCGTATAAAATTAGATCAACCAATGTAGGGGCCCAGCGTCCATTGCATTCGATAGGGCTTGACCTTGTTTCCCCCTACTTTGTTAACCAAGCATTTAAGACACTCAAAACTATTCCTTATTTTAATCCTATGAGCTCCATCAATAATTTGCACCATTTTTTTTATCGAAATCGGAGTAACTTTAAAATTTGACCCCTGTACAACCGAAGATGACTCTTTTTATTGAATTTTCTGTTTTTAGTCTATAACTCCAAAAGTTTAGATAGCCGATAGTACAAACTATACCTTTTTGGAATCCTTATGGTTATATAACCTGATATAGTTTTCAACATGACTGTATAATATTTGTCTAGACCCCCACCTTAAGGTACCATTTGCGGCACTTAAGAATCACGTTTCATGGGTCTCTGTCAGGCTGTCTACATAATCACTCAAACCTTTTGTACTCGAGATGTCTGCTAGCTCCCGTGATTTCTGTCGTTCTTTATATTTTGAAAGAATACGACAGCTTGTATAGCTTTGTATGACGAATGCGCAGATGATACCACAAAATATCACGAGATATTTTTGTATCTCGAAAATATATATTATAATCAGATATTGGATTATCTCGAGATATTTGATTATCTGGGGATAATCTGGGGCTCGTAATGTATTTTCGACCGGGAAAACTTTCAAAATATAATAATATAAATAAGTATTAGAAAGGTTTTCTGACCTCGGGCACATAATTCGCTTATGTCATTGCATCACTTAATATTTCTTAAATACATGTATAAGTCATTATTACAGTCATAAAAATCATTCATCTTTGATCACGACCACTTGTAGTAATGCCGAGCATTTACTTGTAAAGTGATTTCTATAATTTTTTGAAACTTTGTCACATTTTTTAAATCGCAGTGTGTACGAGAGATACGGTAAAAAAGTAATTATAAAGTGTCTTAAGAGAGGTTAACGGGAGAAAAGGTTTGATTTTTCTAATAATTTCCATAATATTTTGAAATAATATTTGCAATTTTGTTTTGTATGAGATGACCAAGATAGGTTGTGATCAATAAGTAGGTCTAAAAATTTAGTGGTATTGACTTTGGTAATGTGTGTGTCATCAATTTTAATGTTGATATTAATGTCTGGTCTCTTGTTATATTTATTTTTAAATACAATGAACACTGATGAAGTTGTGATATTTTGAACCAGTTGGAAATATTTGAAAGTTCAATATTGATAATACAAGTCCAAGAAAATTTGGGCTTTGTGTGAAAATAAAATATTAATATCATTGGCAAATATGACAAAATAAGGTTTATTTGAGCATAGGGGGAAGTCATTAATATATAGTAAAAAAAGAAAGGTCCAAGTAGCGATCCTTGAGGTACACCACATGTAATACTGGTAAACGTAGATTTAGAATCATTAACACGAACACATTGTTTTCTCTTAGACAGATAACTACGACGAAGTCAATTATTTGCAGGCCCCTTCGGATTTTTTTAAAAAATATGTGGGCGGGAGAATTTGGTGCGCGTCATAAAAATCGTTTTTTGGACCACCATTTGGAATCTGATTAACCGATTTTCATTTTCTTTCCTGTTATGTGGTCGGGTTGATGTACATACGAACCTGTAAACCCATTTGAAGCCAAGTTTCACCCTCGTCTTACCACCCCTCTAGTGAATTTTTATAAGGTGCGCAAAATCGCCAAAAGGTTTCGTAAAAAGCTTCCAGATAATTGTTTTCACATCCTTTCCAGTAATTTTAACAAAAACCATTTGAAGGTAACACCTTCATAGGCTAGACTGTCAAAACCGATGGACGGCGGAGGTTGCCACCCAGAAATAATTGTATGGTATAATTTTGAAAATATTGTGCACAGTGTGGCTCTAAAACAGTAAAACTCAGTGTTTATATAAACTATAGTTATTTGCCATCATTTGATATTCCTTCCTTTTTTTGTGCAAAATTGGATTTTTGCCTATTATACACTGTTGCGTCTGTGGAAATTGACAATTTTGCAGAGAATAACAATTTTGTTCGTAGCATAAAGTATAAACTCGTATGAGCTCCAGATGTTAACACACTTTCAGAAATGAGACAAGGTTTGAAATAAGGTTGACAACAATAATATTTTTTGAACTTGATAACACCATACCAGGAAAATGGGACATGATCTCTCCTGTGTATGTCATTAACAGTGGATTTTCAATTAGATTGCATATCTCTTGATTCGATCTTTCAACCCACGGGAATGTAATCCGTCCTCTATGCTTTCAACGTTCCTAGTAGCGCCTAAACAAGCATTAAAGGCACTCTCATGTTTTATAAGCTATTCCTGCAATTTCAAATATTTTTGACTCTTTTCGGGTCGATCATTGATAGTGACTTTAAACATATAGGCCCGTATTCAAGAAAGAATGAATGCCGCCTTAACCCAACACTAATTGCAACAGAATCAATTCCAACAAGAATGTATTGAGAATACCTTTAAAAACAAAATATCAAAAAAGTCTACTAAAATCAAAGGAGTGAAAACTATATTTTTAAGGGGGTAAGGTTATCCAGGGGTCAAAAAATGAAAAGTATCAAAACGCGTCAAAAACAGTATGCCAAACGTGTTTCGTGTACATTCCCGGATTAAAAAAGTATAGGTTGCCATATAGCAGGTTGTAGTTCAATAGTTATGAGTCAAATAGTTCAAGGTCACAATGGGGGTAAATTTTCAGAATATCCGTTCGTTCTAAAATGGTTGTCAAATGTTCGTCTAGGTACGAATCGAAAATATACTGGTTGCACACCATCTATAATATTCGGTGCATAATTGGAACGCAAAATGTGATGGGGGCTACAGGGTCTAGGGCGGTCACTAGTCATAGCTCTGTACTTCTTATATAGAAAGTTCCAAGACAAAGAATATATTTACATTACTTATCTAGTGGGACAAATTTAACAGTTTACAACCAATCCGATCAAAAAATCGGACCATTCTATGAATTTTACCCCCAGGATGACCTGAAACTGTTATGAGCCTATTGTACTAAAAACTATAACGCGTATGATAGGGCAACACGATACCTTTTTTGAAACCTTAAGAGTAGCCAATAAATTGGTACATCATTTCAAATCAATTCGAACAATTATTATTTTTTACCCCTATTACAACCGTTGCCCCCTTATTTCGACATGTGCCACTAGGTTGATTTTGAGTAGTACTTTTTACTATATATTTTGGACTATTCAGAGTATAATAACACCAAAATTGTTTTATGTTGCAATTGGTGTGGGGTCAAAATCAAAATTATTGGACTAATATAAAATAAATGATTGTAATATAACCTTCGAAATCAAACCGTTTAAAGGTGCATTCGTGATTCTAGAACCTCTGTGTATTCCTGCGTTCACCTAGATATCCTGAGAAAAGTTTATTCACAAAATTTGAGATGACCCCGAGCTTGCGGTTTTGTGTTATGAGCAAATGCTTGTTGCCCACGGTCGAAGAGCCACTGTACTGTAATTTCTTACAGATACGACCGAACTTTGACATAAGAATTGGTACACCTGGATTACTAAGGCTACCGGTTTATGACGATATAAAAATTTAAACTTTTTCTAGGTACATCGGGAAGGGGGGGGGGCTCTATGCTCCCCTCGGGGTGGACGAGGTTGTGGAGCACGATGTCCCTTTAACTGTTTACGGGGGTGGAGGGGGGGGAGGCGATTACACTGCAGGAATTGTTATTAAGCACCCGATGCTTTGATTTTGATAACAAGGGATAGCTTATCGCCTCACTTTCCTGATACAAACTTCAAGTATTAGCGCATAATGACGTCATAAGTCCGCAAATCCGGCAAGATCGGATGTTCATTCGGGGTTTCAGCTCTTTCATTATGGCAAGTGGCAGTTTTACATTAATATAGAGTTTTCAAAAAAAAAACAAATTATCTTATGGTGAACCACCGTACCTCCCTTCCCATCTACATTGATGGCATATACCCTAACCCCGGTGAAGGTGTAACATTTTTGCATTTTGTTCGCTAAGATGACGGGAAATGATTGAAAAAGAGTTTTTCCAAGTAGCAAAAGTTTCTTAATAGGGAATATGGCACACTATTTTTTCCGAGGTACTGGATGGGGGCCTATCACCCCTCACATCGGCGTGAGGGTGATAGGCCCCGGTAGCCAGTACCAAGGGAAAACAGTGTGCCATATTTCTCGATATAAACCTGTTAGTATTTGTTTTATTATACCTCACTTGACTCTGGGGACGAGGGTGGTATGGAAATAGGCAATCTATTTCCCAGAGAATAGCCACGCCGTCAGAAACCTAATGAGAATCAGCCAGTGAAATGGAAATGAGTTTTGTTTATGAATATTCATTTGAGGTGTATTAAAAGGAGCCTATTTGTTGCCAATTACTATGATAAGGATGCGATACCGAACCGCGAAAATACGTAATTTTGTATCCGTAGGTACTTTGAACGTATTAAGGCAGAGAAATATCATGCCATTCAGGCAAGCACTGTAGTTGCAAGTTCTCTTGCCATGTTGTTTGGTTTTTATTTGTTGTTAGCCTTACGTTTTTTTAAAAATTAGTTGATAGTATATCTTACAGCCTTTCGCTTTATTATTTAAAGTTCTAAAAACAAACGGCCGAAATGGCCATAGAAAGCTGGCTATTTTAACAATAAATGGGTTTACAATTACCATTCCTTTTGAAAACTCTAAATGCTTGTGTTAAAATTGTAAGCTGCACGAAATTGATCAAATGACCTAATTTTACCATCCATATTAACAAAGGTCATTAACAAAATATATACCTGTAGTCTTCCAAGTGGTGTAATAAAGACTTTTATTTGAAGTATTTCCAATTTAATTTATGCATTCCACACCCGTAAGTAAAAAAAAAAGTTCTTTGCGATTTACAATTACAAATCTAAGTTAAGGTCGAGTTATAATTGGAGGTAACCATAGCACAAGCATGCAAAACATCGTGCCAAAATTGTTGTTTATATTATATTTGACAGAAATTAAAGTAAAACCGTTCTTTACCAAAAGGATATAAATCACATTTATTGGCGCTGTTAAGGTATGGAGCAGGTTACCCATTTGTCAAACCACTTTGAACTCTCTTTAACCAGAAACTCTAAGGCATTCAAATGGGACTCAACGTGGGGCAATGTCACATCACCAAATTCACAATCTTGAATAATATGACTGCATATTATTTGTCCAGAGTTTATATATATATATATATTCATATAAATTAAAATTTATATGGAAAGAATTATCTAGATTTTTCGAAGGCTTTTTAGTGTTTCTGCACTGGAGGAAAGTAACGGGGGGGGGGTTGCTACCCTTGGTAAGACTAGGCTTAAATGTTATAGCCATTCTGCCTCATTTTGGCCCAATTTTTGCATTTTGAAACAATGTTTTCCCTAATTTACAGGCCAATAATAAAGTATTTTTGATGTCTTATGACCCTCACAAATTTCGCCGATAATTCCTTCGGGAGTGAGGAGAGTGGTTTTGGGATTCATGTACCCCATTCACGGACCCCATCCAACTGGGCACAGCGGGAGTGAAAATAGGTGTATTGCTTGCCCCGTTGGGAGGTACGTATGTGTCAAGAAGGTTTAATCAGGCTTCGGCAAATCTCAAAATGCAGCTTAAAAGTGAACACCGTTATTTGTGTTTGTGGTTCACAAGATACGCCCAAGAAAGGTTATTCGAATTTCAGTTGATTCTGATGGTGCGCTTTGTTGATGTTGTGAGCGAATGTTTTTATCACGCGTTGCCCCATCGGCAACTGGGCGTACGGACCAGAAAAATAGAAAATTAAGGATTCTTCCAGAAATCGAATTTGCCACGAAAGATTAGGTACACATACGACATTTAGGCCAACGGTCAGATGGTTTATAAAAATCTCAACTTTTTGGTAATTTGGTTTGGACGAAGGCTGGGGATCACGAAAGTCCATTTAATGTACCATTATCCGGGAAAATTGTAAATCAGTGTAGTTAATTCTCGCACAGGCTGTTCTCGTTAATTACAATACGGGCCAGCGGTTACCCTTAAAGTCCATTTTTTACCGAAATTCGCCGTTCAACTTCCATTGTTTTAACATCAATTAGTACAAGAAACATTTTGAGGCTAGGCACCACTGAACGAAACGGGGGGCAATGGGAGAATTATTAAAAAAAAAAACAGCCAAGAATTGAGATAATAAATAACAGTTTTCCAAAAATGCTCATGCAGGGGACTTTTTGAAAATGAGATGAGGGAAGCGGTAATAGTGGTTATCTGAAATTGGCAGAGTTGAATCCAGTTCACTTATTTTTGTTCCGAGTTTATGCAGTTGCGGATACGCATGAGCGAAAGTATACGCCAAGCGGATTGCATCACATCTACGAGATAAACTTTGTCAAGCAAAAGTAAGGTTTTAAGTGTTTATAAAGAGAACTAGAGTTGTGGGGGTGGTGCAATCCAGTCGTGCCATAAAAGTCATGGAGAATGATCGTGTTTATAAAGTCCACGTACCACTAATAAGTAAGAGGGGTTACGTTGTAGCTCATACGAGTACGTTTATCCAATCACGACCGGCATGACGCCACACTCGCAATCGAGTTGCGTAATTCTCTCACAAACTTTATAACATTACACTATGAGTTACAATATGCTCATCCACCAAGGAATAGTTGCAGTGGGGTGTACTTGTACCTACATTGACATGAATGCCCTTTTGTGATAGGGGATCATATGTCAACCAAAAAAAACAGGGGGGTATATTTATAAATGACATTGATGATGCAAGTACTGAACTGTGCCAAGGGAATTGAGATTTTACTACTCAAGCATTGATATTTCTTGTCCGCAGGAAAGTACGCATGCGTCAAGGTTTACCAGTAGGAATATAAGCAGTAACCTTTAAGTAAGTTTCCTTACACCATCGCGTGCTCGAGAGAGGATACACTTGTGCTAAAATGCAGAAATCTATAACGTGGGAGACTTACTCTTCGACCAGGCTGTCACGTTTGAAAGGTAAGCTCCCATGTCATGATTTTATTAACACAACGTAGTCGCATGAAAAACAATATGATAAGTGTCTCGTAGTTTGTCCTCCTCACCTTTTGTAATAAATTCAAATTTTTTGCAATTTTATTAAATTGTTGATAGGTCTATATAGTGTTAATCAACTAGAGTCACTTTCTTTTCCTCATAAAACTTAAACTAAAAAATTGCCTCGCCCCCTTTTTTATGCGCTAAAAGTTGGTGGTTAATATCAAACTTTCGGTAAAAACTACCAAAGTTTAGTGTCATTTAGTAAAAAAAAAAAAAATTAAAAAAAATAAAATAAAAATTACGCTCACTCCTCACTTTTCAGAGGTCACTGCTACGAGAAACAATAAATAATATAATTTTGTATTGTTCTCATCTCCTCGTAAAATATTTGGGCTGAATTTCGTGGTCATTATGATGTTACGAGCTAAACATGGGTTGTTTAAAACAGTAAACTCTGGGCTATTGAAAAATATTACTGAAAAAGGCTACGCTGACATTTAAAAGGTGATAATTCTAACGGAATTTGGAATTAAGGTATGTTGGGTATATGACCTTTCTACAAAAACCGACGAAACTAAACTAATGAACTAACGTTGTTATTGACTTCCAGCATACGCAACAACATATCGATTATTAAAGATTAAAATTACAATGAGGGAAAAAAAACAACAACTAGGACAAGGACAAAAGACATTAACCTCTCTCATACACCTTGGCACATCCCTCACCTCCGCCACTCTTCTCGCTCTCTCTTTCACCTCCCTCCCTTCTCTCGCTCTCTTTCTCTTTAAAATCAGCCGACCGATTAAAAAAGCTGACGGTGCAAAACAAAAAAGAAAAAATACATTAATATATACATACATAGATATCCACACACACATTACAACATATAACATACACAACTCGTATACGCATGTGCATAATGCATATTACACATACCACCCGCACAACATATACAACTATACAAATACATAGACATAAAATAAAAAGAAACAAAAAAACGAAAACTTATGAATCAGATTAATAGTCCATTTTTGAATGCTGTTAAGTTTGTATTATGTTCAGATTTTAGGTTCAATAACTTTGTTTTTCTCACAGGGCTTAAATATGGAGTTTAAAATGGGAGAGGTTTTCTGAAATGTTGCCTTATGAGCATGACAGAGGAGGAAAGACAGAAAAATTGAACACACATATGATCTGAAATATCCCTAATGCCAAAACATTTTATCAAATGTAGAAAGGGTGTTTTTAAAGACAGATCAGTCGCATTTATTGATATAAAAACAGAGTTCATCCCACAATGGGGAAACCTTTCTACAATACAAAATAAATGTCGAATAGTTTCAGGAAGTCATTGCAGAGAAGTAATAATTGGGAGGGAATTAGCTCTGCCAATGCCTGTGTAAGATTATATGTACAAATTCGCTCTGTGAACAAATTTACAATAAAGGGACATCACTTGGTTTCAATAGTACAAGTAAAATTGCTCTTGTGAACATTATTCCAAATCAATATCTCGAGAACGTCAAAGAGTAATGAATCCATTTATTCGACTTCAGATGGGGCAAATCTTCAGAATGAAACACATATCTAGTAATTTTGCAACTTTGAGAAGTGCAGCAGAAATAGTCCCAAAAACGGTCAACCTGAATGGTTATTGGGTTTTGAACCCAATCCAGAGGAATACTATTGATTAGAAAAGCATTTGTTGTACTTTCTCTCTCTCTCTAATAGAAATACATATCAATTACCAGATCCTCAAAAAGTCTTAATAAAGTGAAACCTCTATAAGATCTGAGAATGTTTCATTCCACAGAGGGTAGTAGAAGAATTTCTTCGTTTTTTGCCTAAAAGATGGAAGTCAGATCAATTTTATTTTCCCTTCATTCTACGTCTGTATAAATACTACAATTTTATAGTTCAGGATATGACAATTGGAAAGACTGGCATTGAAGAGCACTGAATCTGGAGTATCAGACCTCTAAAAATATAACTGGAATTGAAATCAGAAGAACAGATATTTTTTTATTTTTCCAAGGATTTCCAAAAAACTGGTATAATCAGGATCAAGCAAGTGTTTAACCCAGACTAACTTTTGAGCCTGTGAAAACAATTTTATAGGGTCAACCAGTCGACCAGTCGAAGATCACAATCACTGTAATCATTACGGAAAAACCCCCCCGATGTGCGCTTAATTTCTATCATTCCCTCTAATTACAAATAAGTGGTTAAAGAAGAGACTATTTATTGATTTTTTTAAAAAAAGACCTTAGGGATATTGGTGCACAAAACACAGAAAAGAGCTAAAGCATCTGAGGGAGTAACAAAGATTGTATTAACAGTAAAACTTTACCCCCAAAGTGAAAGACTTCCAGAACGCCAGCAAAAAGGGTCTGTTCAATTTGATGAGGTTGGGATGATGAAATTAGATCGTTAGAGAGGGAGTTTGTGTTCAAAGAAAAGTTCATGCCAAGAGTTTTAAAAGTATTAGTTTCCACTTCGGCCTGATTTTTCGAATGGATGGAACATGCTGCTCTTTAAAGGTACAATGTGAATTGCCTCCGATTAACTTTGCAACTCGGAGAAAAATGCAAATTGTATCAAGTTATATTGAAAAGAGATTGAAATGACTCAAATGTCCCTGTAAAAAAACAAGAGATCATCAGCAAGTAAACCAATTCTTTTTAAGCGTCTCCCACTTTAATCCTTTTTATGCTTTTTATACGAATAGCAATTGCTAAATTTATAATAGCGAGAAAAGGAACAAAAAAGGAGAGATGGGACAACCTGGAAAATATGCCCACAAGAATGTTAATCGGACTGTTAAGAAAACCATGATTAATTGAGAGTTATAGAAGTTTTCACCAAAAACTAAATCTATTTTGCGCATTGCTTTCTAGCTCATGTTGGTTTATGTAAAGGTTGGGGACCCATCATAGTCCGATTTCTCATAATATTTTCTCCCGCACAAGGAAGCATATCAACAAAATACATCTCGGCACAAGTTTTGAGTTAAAGGCACTATAAGTGATTTGCTAAAGCAAGAAATAAACAAAAATGATCGAGGGTCAGTTGTTACATATCTTAACAAATATAGGTCGGTAAAATGATAAGACCAAAAGTAACCTGCTAAGGACAAAATTGGATTTTAGTAGTACGGTCCGTAAACGAGACGTACTACAAAACACGTCGTAATTGAAATGGAGCTTTACATCTTTAAACTCTGCGGTTTTCTCCCTTTTCTGTAAAATTTTTCAGTTGGCGCAAAATATAAACTATGAAAATCACACAGAAGTCATGTGGTGACTAATACACACATGTGAGCGTCGCGCTATTGCTTTCGTCCATATTATGCTGGATGAGGCGATGGTGGGGATACACCCCATTTGTATGGCACGCTCCACGTATCAAATCAATGGCCCGAGTTTTCCCGCGCATGTCGCGATTCACGCGCGGTATCGAGTTTTCCTCGCCATTATGTCGAATGCAGTGTGCAGCCGATATATGTCGGAGTTTACAGCACGCTATCGTCAGTTTGCCCTTCTTATACATCGAGTTGTCTCTCTATATGGTGAGTTTGACATATATCATGGCCAGTTTTACCGCTCCACGTATCAAATCATGGCGAGTCTTTCCCGGCGCATGTCGAGTTTCACGCGTGGTATCGAGTTTCATCGCCATATGTCGAGGTGTGCAGCGGTTTATATGTCGAGTTTACAGCGCTATATGGCCAGTTTGCCCCTCTACACATCGAGTTTTGCTCTCTATGGTGAGTTTGAAATAAATCATGGACCAGTTTCAAAATCTCGACATGATGTTTTCTCAACATGAGGGAAAACCGACATGTTTTTTGGTGTATGGTGTAAAAAAAATCATGTCGATGTTGCTCATGTTGAGAAAAAATAATGTCGAGTTGCTCATGTTGAGGAAAAAAATCATGTCGAGTTTGCTCAGTTGAGAAAAAAAATCAGTAAGTTTGCACATGTTGAAAAAAAAAATCATGTCCAGTTTTTTAAAACTCGGCGTGATGAATTATTCTGGACATGATTTATTCGGACTAGATTTATGATGAAAATCGGCAAAGAGAGTTCAAACTGGATAGGCAGAGCTGTAAACTCGACATATAGCGGGGTAAATTCGATATACATCGCCCATGCAAACTCGCCATGATTTGATACGTTGGGCGTGCCATCCATTTGTGTACGAATTGAGCAATGATTGGAAAAACACGCCCATTCGTGCTGTATTCCACCGCTAGAGCATGACGAGCACGGGCAAAAGGTCGCACTTTATTTTCATTATTATGGAGCAAGTACCCGTGTATGGTTGACTTTAGGGAAATACGTACACTGCAACAACAGTGTTTAGAAAAAGTGGTTTGCCAAATTTAGTGTTTAGAGAGTTTGACATGTTTAATTCCAAAACTTGGCATCAAATGTATAACACTCAATGTCAAATCCCTAAATATGTTTAGATTTAAAACATATTTAGAGATAAGGTGTTTGAATTAAGCAGACATTTCAACAATGTTAGAAAACGTGGTGCCAAATAGTGTTTGGAAAGTGTTTAATTTCTAAGCACTGTTTTTGCATGTGTATGTCCACTTAGGAACGCCAGAAAAGCGAGGAAAAACCTTCGGACTAAGACCTATAGATAATATATATCGCTCCTCTGCCAACCATGATTGTTAAGCTCAGTTTGGGAAGAGCGCACCTGCTAGTATAGGGATCGTTCGCCGGGGTTCGAATCCGGCTAACCGAACATGTTTTTTTTTTTTAAACACTACCCGTGCGATGGCCATCTCAGGGAAAGATTATAAAATTCATCCTTGTCTACCTGAGAACTAAGTAGTTAAATTTCCAAAAACAGACTGGGTAGGGTTGGTGGAGTTAGTTTATAGGGTTGAGGTATAGAGATTGTGTTAGGGGGGTGTTGTTCTGGGGAGGGTGGAGTTGGGTATATTTAGGGCGGCGATGGAAAGTCAGGGTGGATTGGCAAAAGTTGTATGGGATGGGAACGTTGGATGAAGGTAGGCGGAAGGATGGTGGGGTACGAGAAAAAACACCGAATAAACCAGAGTATTGCCTCGCACCAGTTGATACTCTCTTTATTCTATGCTGAGGAGATTTAAATTGTTCGAAAGTGGTTAGAAGGAATGAGGGTCAGTGATCTTTTCATGCAACCTTAAAAAGAGACACGCGGACATTTTCAGAAAGAAGCTCCCAACTTTTTTTTCGAATCATGGTATTTTGCATATTTGGAAAGCTTACAGGTGTACCAGGAACACCTGATGGAATAAGCCGAAGACACCGTTTTTATGTGTGACCGATTTGATTGTGTGACCGATAGTACTTTTTCAATAATAACTACCCAAAAGCACGTTTTTTAGTTGTTCAAAGGTGTGAGAAAATTTTCTTTGCGTTTTTTTTAGAGGCATGCGCAACATAGTTACGCGGATATCGACGTTCTAATCCGGGTGAGTGAATTTTATGAACATATATCTAACAATGCGTATATCTGATAGCGTAGTTCTTATCTTCATTGTGGCAAGAATCATTCATATGGGTTAGGTATAGACCGGGTACAGTCGCTTTGAATCAAATGTAGTCGGGTTTGCGCTCTCTCCACGGATTCGCATTAAAATGGCCGGAGTTCAGCATGTTCAGCCAAGGAAATCAGTGTCCAGAACAAAATAGGGCTAATTATTGACTGCAGAATAAATGTGATGTTATTTAATCCCGAAAAATTCAGTCACAATTTACCATCGATGCCTTCTTAACATTTCTATGTCTTTATCACTAGTCATTTGAAAGATAAAGTAACTTGATACATGTATAGTTTCTGGAGTTGAATGAATCATACCATGTGAAGGAACAGACATCAGTGACAACCTTTTGGGGTTTAAAGTATGGTCTATATTTGTAGACCAAAATATGCCACATCTAGAAAAAAATTACAAATAAAACTTATCACTATCACTGGCTTTTACACCTTTAGGATACCACTTTATTTGACAAACATAGACACACCCTTATCATCAATTTGGGGAGTCATTTGCTTAGTTGACCGCAGTGCATCATAATGGTAATCCGTGGATGGGGGAAAAGCTGACTACTTAATTCGAAAGAATGTAGCTCGGTGTATACCTAACCGATTGGAATTATCTTTGCAGCAAATTAAAGATAATGAAATAGGCTTTCTGATGATACCATTATGTTAGTAGCAGGGAACTGTAGTGTAAGAGTGTGCGCTTCCGGATAAAATTGCGAATTTTTGCACACAAGTACTTTAGGCATTGATAATCCATAAAATTGATGGAAGCACTTACCAACCCCCCTTAATGGCCCCCAGCTTGGGTTTCAAGGTTATACAGGGGTCAAAATTTTAAAATGTTCTGAATGTGTTAAAAAGCACATATTGGTATTTGTCTGGTCACAAGGATTCCAAAAAGGTATAGTTTACACTATCTATGGCTTATAGTTCCGGATTTATGGGGTAAAAACTGTAAAAATGGTGAAAAAGTCAATTTTGGTTTGTACATGGGTCAAAAGTTAAAAGTTGCTTTGATTCAGTATGATGTTGGTGTCAAATCGTTTTGCCCTAGCTAAAGGATAATAGGATTAGTTTTGCCTTATCTGTTACGCTTAGTTTTCACGTTATCCAACAAAATATGTCACAGGTCAATAGAATCCAATAGCTGCCAATATAGTTGTTGACTTTATTCGCCATTTTGGTTAAAAACCAGACACGTAAGATAGTCAAAACTATTCCTATATTTCATTCTATGAGCTAAACCAACAATTTGAACCACATTTTACAAAAGTTGGAGCAACTTTTAATTTTTGACCCCTGTACAAACCAAAATTGACGTTTTTTACCATTTACGTTGGTACCCCATCTTTGAATGTTCCAGTACGCGTAAACCTTTACAACAAGTCAAAGTGGTAGGTAGTATAAAAATATACCTTGTGGAACCTTGTAACAGGACAGACATCATGGGTGTTGTGTTTTCAACGAATGTGTAGAACATTTTAAAAATTCTTCTGATCCCCTGTGTGAACCTTGAAATCCAAGCTGGGGGCCATGAAAGGGGTGTGGCAAGTGCTTCCATCAATTTTTTTGATTATCAATGTATAAAGTACTTGTGTACCAAAATTCACAATTTTATCCGGATTTGCACACTCACATAAGATCTGTTCACTACAGTCCCCCACTATAGATATATATTTTAAAAATTCAAAACGGCGGATACAATCCGGGTCAAGTTTTTTTTTTACTCACCCTGTATATTCGCGTGCGTGATGATTATATCGATCACTTCATAAGTAAAACCTACTTCTGTCAAATATCGATGGTTAATCTTAATTTGCTCCTAATTGTTGGCCTTGAATTTAGTAATGAGAAAACATTCCTTGAAAAATCTGAGAAAAAATGAGAATATTGAACAAAATACATGTAAATCGAGATAGTATGCCGTTAAAAATACGAAAAGTTAATAGAAACTCTTTTGCAGTATATTACTGGCAATTCTGCCAGTTACAGAATGTTGTAAAAAAGAATTCATTCGAAATTGAATATATTTGGTGACTCATTTATACAGAGCTTGAGAATGCAAAGCGATTTAAATTTATACTAACGACAGCCTCAACTCCGGGCTCCAACTAGGACGCCTATCCACCAATGTAGAACTTCTTTAGTTGTAACTTTAAAATTGATAGTTGTTAAAATATACAGTGAAAGCATGTGTAAAATGTATTATGTACGGTATTTTGTTGGCAGAACGGCTGCCAGAATAATACTATAAAATTTACAGTTTTTTTTAATTGTAAATACTTACTTGTACAATCGACAATCCATAATTGTGTATTAATAATTTTGTTATTCCTTAGAATTTAACAGGGTAGGGGCGTTTTGTGACCTAGTTGTGTGACCCTACTTGGTTTCTTGCTGTATTATATATATGTGATTGAAACA
>JAMKCH010022924.1:0-30140 GCA_023653785.1 Ophioderma brevispina
GATAAAACACAGGCCAAATTAAAATAAATTTTGTATCATGTATTTATACGAGGGGGTAAATATGGAAGCTTTTTTCCGAAAATTAAAGATAAACCAAATGAGAACACTCCGCAGAGTGTCATTGAGAAGAGAGAAGGCAAAATCCGTCAGCACCAGCGACACTGCCTCTATCCACTTAGTCCTGATGATCATGACTAGATAGTCTAACCTTTTTTTATGGCTGCTGTTATCATAGACTATCTAGTCCATGACGAGTTGTGTGTAGTGAAGTGCCATTAAGCCAAGATACACAAACGGCTTCTGCTCTAACTTTCTACATCTGCAATGTGGCTATTAAATATCATTATTTGCCATAACGTTATAATTGTAGGCATTCTTGAAAGTCTTCTGCATTCATGTGAATCATTTGCCAGATTTAACAAATTCCACATAATATGAAATTTTCCAGTGAAACTACCCTTGTAGGAACGATCAGACAAAAATAAAAATTTATCAACAAAATTCAAAATGGTTGTTGAGAAAGAATTATCATTTGTAGTATAAGGCGAGGTTGCTTACTTAACTACTAGGACTAGAAATAAACAGTTATAGTAAACTGAATTTCGGCGGTTTCCTCGGCTTTCCGCGCTCCGTATATTAAAGAATATAATCCGTGGGCCGCTCCATGACCTTTGACCTTGGCACATACCTTTGACCTCATCAACATAGGAGGGATCCATGGTGCACCTATAACAGAAGTTTGTTCCAATTGAACCTTCAACTTTTCATTCAATTGAGGTCCAATTCTAATCTCAACATTTTTTAGCCTTTTTACACTTGACCTCACATGACCTTTGACCTCGGCACATGACCTTTGACCTCGGCACATGACCTTGACCCTCCTCAACCTATGAGGGAGCCCATGTGCACCTATGACAGAAGTTTGGTTCCATTGAACTATCAACTTTTCAATTGAGGTCAATTCTACATTTTTAGCCTATTTTGCAACTTGCACCTCACATGACATTTGACCTCGGCAGCCTCACGCCCTTGAAACCCCTCGGCACAATCTTTGGCCCTCATCCACAAATGAGGGCCCATGTTGCACCTATGACAGAAGTTTGGGGTTCCAATTGAACTTCACTTTTTTCAATTGAGGGTCAATTTTTAAAAAACTCAACATTTTAGTGACACCCACACACTCCACACATACACAACATCCACACGCACCGGATTGCTAAGTGGTCCTCCAGCCATAAATCTGGCGCCCACACCCAAAAATGTGTCCTTAAACACCTTCTTTTTTCAAGCACAGTGATGCAGCTTCAACTTGTGACCACCAGCTTGCAACTGCACTGAACCTTTGTGCTCACTAAAAGCTGGGTTGTGTGTTTTGGTTTGACCAATATATAATATTTGAGCGGTGCAAGAGTGAACATAAACACAATGAAAGATTTGTCAACAACACAATGGTGACATTTCTTTGTCATGGTCAGTGAACAGAGCACATAAACTCACCTAACCTCCACACAGTAAGGTTAACTGGGCTTAAACTTGCACTTGCACCCACACATAAGGTGTTCTGGTGCGGAAAAAGTGGGGAATCTTGGAAGCTTCCTCATTCCCGGGCAATTTGACCAGTTGGAGGGAAATTTTGACTTGTCAATTTTCAGACATAAAATACTTAACAATTGGGGAATCTTGGTAATATGTGCATCTTCCCGGGAAACGTTTGCAATTTTTTTTTTTTTTTTTTTTTCTGGCCTGAGGGTGTTAAAGTGGAAGGTAATAGATTTTGGTAATAAACTTACCAGGACTTATTGAACCTAGCAACACCCCCAAAAAACTACTCAAGTTGAAATAGGGCTGAATGTTCAGACCTTCGAATTACAAAATAAAACCTACATGCATTTTGTGCATCAATGTGGAAACTTACAATGCACAAATCAAATGATACATGCACAATCATGCCTGTCAAGATAACTGTTACAAAGTGGGTCCCGATTATAATTATAGTTGGAAGGCTGATTAAGTCCCCACGTACGCAACCTCTTAAAAGAAATCAGTGGCAAAGGTATTGATGCGCTATAGTTCATACTGCTAAATAGTGCCTCTATAGATTATTTCAAACTAGCAAAAATAGATTCACGGCCCCCTCATGGCAAACTGTAAATCCCTCTTTAAAAGGCGTTGTGGATTCCATGGTAGTATCTAAATTACAGATTTTATGACTTTTACAGCTAAATATTTTCATTGTTTCAATGTTAAAACTGCATGCTGATAATAAAATTGATTACAATAAAATTGCATGCACATGTACATGTAGTTCAGACACTCTACATGCCACAAAAAAAAGTTACATGCATATGGCACACCCGTAATTTGAGCTCTGGTCGCCACCGCGAACGCCAGGGTGTCCCCTGCTTGTTCTACCCCTTGTTGTGTCTACACATGGTGCCAAATTGGCAGCCTGTGTACATGTTTGACATAACTACTTTTGGGAACAACTTGTAGCTCGGTACAAATGGTAAGACAATTATTCTATATTCTACAACCTCTAGATATGCTATGTATGTCAAAAGCAAAATTATTTTTCTTTTTATTTAGGAAATATACATCTCAAAAAACATCTAAACCTTAAATTGCTTGGAACTCCACAGAACGTTGTAACTTAGGCAACCAAAGATTATGTCCAAATTTTAAAAGATATGCCAGAAGTTACAATTAATTGGAACTACTATCGCACTGTGATATCACCAACTTTGTGTCATTCATTGCGTATTCATTCATTTTAACTTATATTTTCAAAATTGATGAGAACGCTGTCTTAGCGTTCTGATAGGCGATAATAAGTTAACCGCCGTTGAAACACCGAACTTCGGGGCCCAGAGCTAGAAAAAACAGGTTAAATTGTTCAAAGCTAATTTTGGCAAAAAACGGCCATTGTCGATGTAGTTCAAAAAAATATTTTAAAAAGAGCAATGAAAATGATGAATTCAATTCTCTCCTGCAATTTCATGCGTAGTAAGGCAGGGGGGCAAAGAGTTGACGGATACAGTAACGAGCGCCTAAAGCCCATGTTTCATAGGCAGAGGACCATTTTGTAACTGTGCCCCAACCGACGTAAATAAACCCAAAACCCCGACCCTACATTCTCCCAAAACAGTGTAACCAAATCGAGGTGCCCAAAAGTATTATAAGGAGCATAGCACTTCATTATCATAGTTTTGGTCATCACCATATTTGGTTTAACGTATCGTCGTATTTGGAAAATCCTGAAATGCATATTTATATCAACGCGGTATTTTTACGTTCGTCATACTTTAGCGAGAAACAACAATAACAACTTGCTGCCACATGCTATCACTCGGACTCAAATATCTTTTTTCCTTACAAAATTACCGGTGTCATCGGAGACTTTTTTGTGCATAGGAAGCAGTGAATCTTTTTAGATGCAGGTTTCTTCATCGTTGATTTTCGCATAATTATTGCAGAAAAATCTGCCGATCAGACATCGACCATATCGCTAATCGGTAAATAGCAACAGAGGGCGCTCCACCGCAAAGCATGGATGGGATCGAAAAAGGGGCAAACACGAACCCGGAAGTTGGGTGTCTATCTGCGATTGCCGCTGTTTTTTACTCGCATAGAACTACACATCTATTATAGGAGTCGTCATCCCCAGGGGTCGCCCTTTTCCAAATCTCCAAATTCTACAAATTTGATCACAATAGATGCCCCTACACGTTGATAAATTAAAATATACAATTGATATTCACTCATTAGCCCTAATATTAGGGAAATATTGCTCTTGATTTTAAGCTATTACTTGTTTCCGGGAGAAATCTCCGTGATAGCATGAAGTATCTTTTTTTATTTTGAGTTGGCTGGGCCTCCTTATAGGCTATCGGATGAAATGCCTAGGCATCGCACTACTTTGCGAAAATGGGACCCCAATCTGATGGCCCTTTTCAGAATTTACCAGAACAAGGAAAACAGTGTAAACCACACCACACAAGCTACGACATAAAAGCTAATAAAAGAAATAGTTACATTCGATATCGAATATCAAGTTATAAGCCCCATACCCAGGGAAAACTGAGTCATTTCTGTCAGTCTGGTGCTATCCTTCTCTTTAAAGGATTTATTTCAAAGTACCTGATTAATTCGGCTAGTTCCTTATACAAGGTAATTAATTTTAATTTGGATATCTGCAAGTTTGTTAAAAAATATATTGCACAATTGTCGAGTAATACCATTTTTAATTCAAACTAGCTTCGGACAACGCACGGCCTTGGTTCGTAACACTAAGTTTCTTTTAATTTTTCGACTGACTTCTCATTATTGTCAGCTTATTGGCTATATTAATACGAATGTTTCAACATTTTCAACGTAATTTTATCCAATATTACTTTTAGCTATTTGATTTACATAAACAGGGCAAATACACTGAATACAACTCAAAAACACCCAATAATCCAGCAGCTACCAGCCTTTAGGCATATGCCTTTCGCAAAATACGCAAGATAAAGCTTGGGTTAAAAAGGTTGTTTAAGCACTAACACAATTCCCATATAATCTCTTCAGGATATCTCGACATTATTACAAACCAAGCCAATCATAAGGATCGCCATCACCTAACATGATAAAAGTCCTAAAAGTATATTGAAAAGTGTAGGATTTTAAGCCTTCGCCGAGCAAATAATGTAAATGTGTCAATTTCACGTAGAGTTGAGGGTAAACCCTTTTGCCGAAAAACCACGCTAAGATGAAGCGTCATTAAAAGTGGCTAACAAAGTATAATACAAAAAATACACATAATATATTCCTTCAGGATATCTCCGATCGTTATTACAACCAAAATCAGTGAATGTCGCCACCTAGACGTGTAAAAAGGTCCCTAAGTATTGAAAAAGAGTAAGATTTTAAAGCATTTGCCAAGCAAAGTACGTAGTTCGTCTATGTGAACAAACGGGCTGCGAAAGTACAGCGGCCGCGTGCGGCTCTCTTGCCCCTTTTTCGGCCCCCTGATCCTTTGCGGTTCCGATTAAGCGATAAACCCTTATGGACCACTGGGGAAATGCAACACTGTGATAATAACGTGTGACGCACAGATTTTGCGTTGCTTGCGCACCACAGTGACGAATCGCGCAGGCAGTGTTCATTATTAGAAAGAAAAGTTACATGCACAACTTGGGTTTTTCTCAGAAATGTGGCTGGTATAACCCTAAAAATCTGCATGGCACAGGCTGAATTTTACATGCACAAGCAAATGTTCATTGCACATGCATACGTTCAGTGCATGTCAAACCCCTCTAAATCGAACACTCGCTAAACTGCGCGCCGAGTGCTTTGCGCACCAAGACCGGCACGCGCTGCTGAGTGTGAGAGAAAGCGGTTACGGGCTTGGCTATTCCATAATACAACACCCATTCACTTCTTCCCTCCTCTTATATAGTTCCATGACTGTGCCCCCTTATTGGGACTAGACTATTTCCAGTAACTGAAACCAGAGGGTCGCCATTATCTTAAACACTGTACCTTATCATTGAACGGCCCTCCTGTTTCAGAACGGAGCCATTGCAGGGAATGAACGAATAATACACCATATTTCCCTTCCTTTTTCCCTCCTCCTCAATTTACAACAACAAAAGCAAAGTTCCACCTGAAAATTTCGTATATACGAAGAATCTCACACTTCTTCTGCGCATATGCTTGTGCAGTTTTCAGGCTTTAAAAAAAGCAACAAATAACGATTTTGGACGAATTTGGGGAACAGGCAGAATCACATTTTTCGTCTAAGCCCCAACCGGATGAGCAATACAGGATAAAGGTCACACCCCTGGTCATAACCGGGTCATAACACGTGACAAACTACGAGTATTTTTTGGGTATTGTTGTGGAGTGTTTGAACCGCGACTTCAAACGTGTTTCGCTGGGGTGTCGGGCCAGGGACATTGTGAACGCACGGTGTAT
Organism: Ophioderma brevispina; assembly: GCA_023653785.1. Taxonomy (NCBI): domain Eukaryota; kingdom Metazoa; phylum Echinodermata; class Ophiuroidea; order Amphilepidida; family Ophiodermatidae; genus Ophioderma; species Ophioderma brevispina. The sequence goes on from JAMKCH010022924.1 coordinate 5,956, forward strand.
CCCACGGCATTCGTTTTTTATTATGAAGATCAAATCAAGATTTTTTGTTGCTATTTTGGAGCAGAGAAGTAGTAACATGATATATTTTCTGAATGGACAGAAAGGTGTGGTAGATTTTTTTTTTTAAAAAAAAAAAAAAAAAAAAAAAAAACTACAATTTAAAAAACAGTTGTGTGCATATGTCATAATCCATTGCCAGGTAGCTAGATCTATCCCACGGGGGCGTATTGATTTGAAAAGGAAATCTAAATGTCCAATGGAGATGAGATGCAATTAACTTTATAAAGCAATTTTTAAAAAGTGTTTTTTTTTTTTTTTTTTTTTTTTTTTTTTTTAAAAAAAAAATATTAAAAAATTGGATTCCATCAATTTCCAGCTACTTTGTTAAAAAAAAAAAAAAAAAAGTGGTGAATATAGCTTTGGACATAAAAAGTAGGGTTCGGGAACGGAAATGGTCCTAAAATGAGGGCCTTAGCGGCGCGGGGCACATACCCATACTTCATCCGATGTGATAACCCCCCCCCCCCCCCCGAGCATACCTAGTGCTTAGGAGGAAGGATCCAAATTGTCCCCTCAGTTCCTTACCCCACCCCACCCCCATTTGTAAAGGTATGGTTTGGTTAATGGTTATGCAACTGTTGTTTATACATCAGATCAGGCACTGCAATTTTGAAGTTATTTTAAATATGTGGAAAATCACACATACCTGCGCGATATGACGATGCCAATTTATTTGTAAACGGCTGGTAAACTGGTTGGTAAAAAAACTTACACGTTCAATAATAATACAAACGCCATACACGTTCAGTCATCCAAAACAAGACCACATGAGCGCGTTCCTTTTTTGAATTCAATACGCCCCGTGGGAAAGCTCTAGCTACCTGACAAGTCAAAGGTCAAAATTGGATGATGTCAACATCTGAGTGAAAAACGTCTCCGGTAAATTCGGAAGGCCCTTATTTACATAATTTTATCGCCCTGAAGAGACCCATATCAAAAAATGAATGGTACAGGTTGAGGGACGAGTATCTGAGCACACAAGTGGAGTGGCTTGGACAATATAGTTTTTAGGTAAGTGTACAGCAGTATGAAAAGGGCGTGTACTTCGCAAATTTCGACTGTTCTGGTTATAGCTAACATTCCCGTTTACCAGCGGTACCAAAACCAAGAGGTCAGTAGATGATAACGAGTAGTGTTAAAAGATATGTTGACCTCTGGTTTGGTTACACAGAAAACTAGGACTAGACTAGCTTTTAACGATAAGTTCCGAATTCGAAGCTCCATGTTCGATTTCGATGTAGTGTTGGCTCTCTGGTATGACTGAGTTACTAAATTCTTTCAAATTTACATTAGCCTTAACCCTACTACTATCATGATATCAAGTGCCGAGCTTTGATTTGTCTCCCAATTTAGTATAATCTGTGATTCTTCCGATCCATTAATGCTTAGCGTGCCAAAAATTTGCATTGGCATGTGTTTTTTTTTTCACATGTGCGCTGCCCTCTTGATAATTTCAGTCTCAATATCACCAACGTTGCAGTGTTGACAGGTCGCCTCCCCACGTACGTACTTCGCACTGCGACTCAGTAATATATATATACTAAAGTTGTGGGTATGAGGTTTAATTGTTTGTTGCTGGTTTTGTTTCTAAGAAGTAATAAAAACATAAAAATTTGACGCAATTTGTGTCTGCTGCCCCTTTGAGCGTGGATAAGCTGATCAGCTGATAGCTTTCCATGACCACCAAGAAACATAACAAAACATCGCTGAGTTTGTCCACGTGTCTGGAAGGTAAATAAACAGTAAACTGACATACGCACTAATCACTGACTGTGTGAAATACGATAGACGCGATTACCCGACTGATGATACATGTCTTTTTTGTGTACCGAAAGAAATGGCAGCTTTAGGGATAGAACTGACAGCTTTGAACCAATCCGCTACAATGAAGGTTAGTAAGTACAGAACAGAGTCAACTGTTCAAGACTCTGCTCTGTCTCACCAGTCAATCCGCGCGCCTTTCTTTTGTCCATCTACAGTAAAACTAATCTTAGCATTGTGTAGTAATAGTAATAGTACAGGGAACCTTTACGTCGTTTTTTGACATGTGGTCGGCCACGACGACGTATAAAGGCCAATAATGCATTGGAAAGCCGTAGCCAATCACGCACTGATAGACTCATGGACTTGCCGACGCCGGGTGCGCGTCGTAAGTCAATTACACTAAGAAAATGACCATAATGGCCGCCAGGATTTATCATGCACCTACTTGTACTTGTTATTTATCTCCTGCAATTCGGTTTCTTCGATGAAAATATATTAAGCTCTGTATTTGGAGATTATTCTTCGTCGGGATCGATGCTACACGATTGACTGATGTAATGTCGTATACTAGAAATGAGGGATTGATGATTCGTCAATGTGAAATGCAAAGATTGATAATGACTCGTCTGACAAGCCCGAAATTTTAGTATGACTCCGTTGTTGTACTAGGCTAGTAAGTACTAGTAGTATGACCTAGTACAGGGAACCTTTACGTAGTTTTTTGCATGGGTGATTCGAATGTGAAATTTGCAAAAGATTGATAATGAATCGTCTGAACATGCCCGAAAATTTCAGTATATGCTCCGATCCGATGCTTCCCACGTTTTTTGTACTCTAAGTAGGACCCTACATGGGGTCCTACTGTCACCCATGCCATGGAAGACAGGGACAGAAAAGCACAAAACATATTCATTCATGTCCCCTGGCATGAATGGCTCATAATAAAGTTGGGTTTGTTTGTTTGTAAACATGCTGTAATTGCCTCAAAAATAGTAATTTTACTATTAAATATGCATGAGTGAAAACTTAACCTAATCGAATCATTCGTTCTGGACCACAAAACGAACCAAAAAAACCGCCATGCAGTTTTGTGCGTGAAGGTCGCACCCATGTGCTGTCGACAGCGCGTTTTGATGCAGGAGGAAACATTTATGTGTAGTATAGATCACTCCGGTTGTTAAGCCGTTGTGAATCATGTACAGCGGCCCACCTGATAATGCATGGAGTTGATGAGGCCGACATGAAAATGTGGCTTATTTTATTCAACGAAACGAACAGGCTCAGTGCACCCATTGATAAAGCTTTATTCCATTTATCATACATTTATACTCTGACGTTAATCCAATGGGTGCACTGAGCCTGTTTCGTTCATTTTGCGAATATAGTAAGCCAAAAATGTAAACCAAAACACAGGGCAGACACTATTCAGAAGATGTTTTTTGTTGCACTCACAAATTTGACTGAAAAATTGTAGGTGTTAACAACTAAAAACTATTTCAGTTTGAAATAATGACCATAAGTTATAATGAAGTCAGCCGAAATTGAAGGACTATCTGCGCATGTGTACGGTTTGTTTTCACAAGAATGATGTCATTCGGAGTGAAGGAAAGTGGCGGTAAATTTCTTTTTGACATGGGGGGGAGGGATGGGGATGGGGTTGATAAAAATTATGAAATGAATGAAACAGGGTTTTGTGAAACGATTCATACTAGCACAGTGCGGTGCAAAAAGCGCGCTAAAAAAATTGCAAGTGAGAGCTAAAATCCCTTAAAGAACTGTAATTAGAACAAAAATGTGCACGAACGCGCGGGACAATTTACCGAATTTTTAACTCTTATGGTAAATTTGAGGTTATTTGTGGTCAAAAACATATGAAACAGGGCATCACATTGGGGGGATGTGATTGTATTGACCATCCACCCCATCATCAAAATTATTGGGGGGATATTACCCCCCCACCCCGGGATTACGCTTATGAGTGCAGGTGACCTATAAAACAGCACACCTCTATACTTTGTCTTGTCTGAAGTATGAAGCGACGACGCGCGGTATGCCTAGTGCCGCCTTTCAGTTGCGTGCGCTGGGCTTTGGCCTACGCGCGCGCTGAATGTGAAAGTCGGCACAATTGTATACGCCACATACGGCTACTTCATACTTCAAGGGACAGAATGGAAGATACTGTTGTATACCGATTAACCAATTATGGATCCAAAAATTTATAACAATAGTTGTGATTTTAAATGGGGGGGGTAAATCATTTAACCCAAATCTTGATGGTAAAATACATTTAATTGTATTAAGAGGGTACTGATTTCATCCTTTGGGGCAAAAGTTACAAAGTGCATTAATTGGTTACTGAAATGAATGAGAGTGTATGTCAATTCGCCAATCCGCAATGGTTGTATGCATTTCGGCGGTTAGGTGGTCGGGTTTTTTAGTCGGGGGGGGGGGGGGTTGGTGGTTGGTTGGTTTATAAGATGTGTCAAAGGTTTGTAATTGTGTTTCAGCCAACAATGATCCTCATGGAGCAGTGAGGAGAGTGATATGAGCTGTGTGGAGGTGATTTTATGGCATTTTGCCAGACCGTACATTTTTATTTTTAATGACATGTCTTAGAAAATTCCAATTCTCTCCGTTTTTTGGGGGGGGGGGGAAGGCGACGGCACCCACTCGGCGGACCCCTGACCCCCGCCATCCCGGGGAGGTCAGACTGAGGAAGAGGACTCGGGATGGAGAAGGACTTGGCATCGGGCGAGGACAGGTGGCGGAGGAGGAGGAGGAGGAAGGGGCAGATTGCTCCCCCCCCCCCCCCTTCAAAAAAAAGCTAGGGCCAGACAGGAAAAGAAAAGAAAGTTTAGATTTCTGCGAGCGGGCGGCCCAAACATCATGTTTTATGCTCGTTTCAAAAAAAGGTTAAAAGGTTAAATGTTGTTTTAAAAAAGGTCATTTTTGCAATGTCATCGACCATTATGCTTCAAAATCTCTCCTGTACCTTTAAGCTCAATTAAAGTTTTTTCTTGTTTTTATTATTACTGTATTATTGCCTTGTCAGTAAAATTTGCTCTTTTTCCTACTTTCCACAATAGTCGGAGCTCTTGGGCGTCCAATGAAGAGAGGCTCCCCTCCCATATCCAGATTTGGCCTAGGGGAGGAAAAGAGAGAAAGAAAGAGGGAAGGCGGTATCGGGGGTGCACGAGCCATGACCGGCCTGGACACCAACAGCAATGTTACCATCACAAAAAGGAGAAAAGAAACCAGACAGAGATTTCATAGCACTAAACAAAGCCTGCGTAGGATCAGGATTAGTGACAGCAAGAGAACAATTTGAATATCGTGCCACACATGACGTAAGGCTGAGAGTGTCGGAGGAAGAGAAGAACAAGATTAAAATTAGAAGAATACCAGCGTCAATGACGTTTGGTGTTTCAACAAGGTAAAGTGGCCACAAATAATGGATAAATTATTTTATCACTTCTTAACCGAAAACAAACCAAAATCAATATTCATGTAATGGACACATTTGTTGATTAAAGTTATGGCATACTTAAAGTTAGCCTAAAAATTACCTGGATGTCTTTAACCTCTTATTTATGTCCCTATCTGGATGTCTTTAAAGGTGCCCTTCCTGACGTCAATCCACAGTTTTCAGTGGTGGGCCTAGCCTTTGGGCAACCACACCCACCATGCAAGGCAGCATGTGCTGGATGGCCACCATTAGCTCTCCAGAGCTGATGCTCTTCTAGGTAGATCTTCTTTTTCATTCTACCAGGGTAACCAGCTAGGGTACCAGGGTAACCAGCTACGGTACCCTCCTCATCAGATTTCCTTAGAAACCCAATGGGGGTGATGGTTTAGCCTCCGACAACTCGGCCCTGGGACAGGTAGTACTGGTTACCAGGTTACCAGTAGCAAGCCCTCAAAGGAAACCTGACCTGACCTGAATCAAATTCCAATAAGAGTGAAATAATTTGTGAAGAAGAACCTCAACTTTGTTGATTTCAATCAAGCTGTTTCTAAACATTGATCTGATTTGCAGACCCTCAACTCCTGTATTCGATCTATTAGAGCACAAATACCAAGACAGATGGCTACAAGAAAGAAGGAAATCAGAACTTGCCAAAAGGGAAAGACAACAACAAAAGGTGAGTCAAAAGAACTTTTACCATCTTAGTTTTGATGTCAGGTCCAGGGATTCAAATCCCTGTACAGTCAGAATGTATGTTCTAGTATTAAATAACAGGTATCTGTCAATGCTTTGCTGAATCATAAAATCTAAAAATCATTTAAAAGGCTGACTCAAAGATGCCACAGCTGTTTTAAAGTCTCATTTATTATGACAAAATGAGAATTAAACAAAAAATATCAAAGGCGACACACTTTTGACAACTAATTTAGAGTATTTATTCTACTAACTACATCCTGTGTAAATTTGATGACATTTCATTGCGGGAAAATATGATTTTTTCATAAAAATCTAGTTTTACATGTCTTTCTTTGGGAAAAACGACATGTAGAGGGCACTATAACATACAAATTGTGACCTTTGTAGGCATATATGGCAAGATTCCTGCAATAGATTTTTTCTGATTTTTGCGGGAGGTGATAGCTCTTTCATGTCCCTACTAATATCAGTTGTCAAAATTGTGTCGCCATTGCTTAAAATTGTTCTAAAAATAATTTGCATGAGGTCAAACAGCTGTGATGCATTCACAAAATGGCTTTAACCAAAGAGGTGGCAATATACCGTAACCACTCGGGTATAAGCCCACCTTCGGGTATAAGCCCACCCCCAATTTTCAAAGAAAATGCAGAACTAGCACACATGCGGGTATACGCCCGGTGGTAATTTGTGCATTTGGGACACATTACACTGCAGTGATTACATGCAGCTATTTAAAACTTAAAACCCTTTCTTCAAGCTATACGGAACGAGACCCCGATCAAATGCAGTTGTAACACCATTTTACAAGTCCATTTATGAAGGCATTAGGGACCAGCCAATCCCCGACGCTAACCCATCTGTAGGTGGATGGCATTGTTAAAAAATAAAATTGATTTACTGTATCACATTTTTAGTCAGCAATAAAACGGTAAAAAAAATTAAAAGAATCACTTGTATGTGTGATATCAATAAAGTTATGCTGTTCATAAGTGATTTTTAGATTTTTATCCATCAAATCGTTTATGATTCTAACAGTACGTGGTAGTGGCGCGTGACGGCCAAACTCCCCGAAATGTGTCCCTATACTGTTGAATGCGAGTAGTTTTTTCTTTTGCAAATATTTTATTAGGTACAGTAATGAGACAAAGTTATGATAACCTTACTGTCCTGACCCGTATTTACTAGTTCACTGTTCATTCCAGCACCTAAAACTTACCTGAACCCGTACAGCTACACTCGGACGCAATGACTAGCTACTTTCGTGCAGCAAAGCTACATTCAAACCAGCCCATTTTGATACATTCGTCCGTGGCATTTCTTCCATAGCTACATTTGCTACATTCAAATTCGGCTTTCCCCTGTTCCATTTTCGATCTTGATTTCATTGAGTATAGCACCGCTCACATTATTATAAGATTAACTTTTTGGTGAAAGGTATTAAAATTTAAAAGAAAATCCAAAGCCATCCAACACCCCAAACTTAATGGTGTTTTCCATATGAACGCCGCATTATCCTCCAGCCAATGAGGAGACAACCAGTTTGCGCGGGAACTTGCGGTGTCGTATGAAAGACCGGTTCACCTTTGTGTTGGCGGTACTCACGTAGCAAGCACCGCAGTTAACCTTTGTGTTGGCGGTACTCACGTGGCACGCACCGCAGCCCGGCCTCAGTTTCATTTTTGTGTTGTAAGTACGACAGCCGACTCTCTTTGTGTGTGGCATTAGCTGCGTGTTTCTGGTACTTTCTGTGACGATCCGACGATGGCACTTGCCCTAGCCTATCATTTGATTGACATCGGAGTGTGTCGCGTCTATGGTCATGTTTTGACGGCGAAATACCACCTTGCTAGACATCAACAAGTAGCTACAAGTCTTGTTTTGACAAAATCGAGCTTGATAACAAACACCTGTGGATCTATCAAAGTAACGCAAAAAGGGGTGGTTTGCTTGCTTTGCTTAGAGGAACAGAATTTATAACTGAAAGATAGAATATTTTTTTTTTTTCATGTTTATCTGTTTCAAATAAAGTGCAGACTGCGCCTTTCCCGGGTGTATTTTATGCTCTTAAAACATTATTTATTGGATTTTTTGATCCGATATTTTCTCCCAAGTTCTAGCCCCTCCCCGGGTATAAGCCCACCCCTATTTTTGATTAAAATCTTCCATTTAGGGGGGGGGGTGGCTGGTGGGCTTATACCTGAGTGGTTACGGTATATAAGTTTTGTATGTTTCATTCTATATAGTTTTATCAAAGAACTGACTCAACTTTCCCTTCCAATCTTACAGCAAAATCAAAACAAAGGCATCTACGAGACTCGTGCCTCCCTCCTACGTAAACACTGTCCTCCAGTGGAGTCTCCTCCACTATGGCAGATGCCACGCTTCCAGAAACAATCACCACATCTTGAGACATTCCGCTCCCAGCAAGCCAGACAGAGGGCGTACCAGCACCACGCAACCGACTGCACTGCAAGGACAGGCGTGTTTGGACATGGAATATATGAGGGTGCTAAGAGTTAATGTTGTAGCACAACTAAAAGGATAATTTTAAGGGATAATCTTAATCTTGAGATTATTTTTGAGAGTAGGCTTGTCCAGGTTCAAGATAAAAATACAGCTTCCAGTTATTACAAGTCAAGTTGTTTTTATATATTTTGAAGCAATTAATGAACTGGTAGCTTCATCTTAAAGGGATAAGCAGCGATAATGCGAGAGAATAAAACAATGTGGAAATGCAGTTGTTTAGCTTATAAATCAAAGATAACTATGTACAATTCCATATAACTAATGTAGGAACAAAGACATCAAATAGTGAAAAAAAATGAAGTGTTTGATGAAATTCGTCATACGATCTCCCACAAATAGACATATAGCGATGATAACTCAAAATATACACTAAACAGCTGATTGTGGTTTACACCAGTATAGAATAAACAAAGATCAATAATATTTGTGTTTGAGGTCAAACTGCACAAGTCATGGTGCACATGCAATATTACGCTTATAAATCTGCCATATTCACACGGAAAGGCTTTTCAGTTTGATCTCAAGTCGGAATTTTGATACGCACGTATAGAAATTACAGAATCGGATAAAAAGTACTGCCTTGTCTTTAGTACATGGTTTTCAAGCCAACCACTTGCAGGTTTTGTCATGGTTAGCACATCTCTGCAAGTAACAAAAATATCAGAATACGAATTTTGATGATTTTTGATGTTTCGGATCAGCAAATCGCTGCTTATCCCTTTAAATGTATATATTTCTACAATTGTATGTTTATTATATGGATGGCTCACTAAAGGTGCTAAACATATATATATTTTTTTTTGTACAATGGACACTGATTTTTTCTAAATATTACTTGATTTTTATCGCATGATGTCATTTGGGTCTTACATTGATATGAGCTATATGCTGCAGTAACCTTGTTTTACAGGGCATTACTGCCCCACCTTGCCTAGATTTGGGTTTGTACAAAATCAGGTTGTTTTTCTGGTACCTCATAATTAATAGCTACAATATTACTCATAGGCAAACAAATAAACGAGACAATTTATGTAGGCAAACCAACAAACAATGAGATGAGATGGGTGTGAGCAACACCAGGTGAAATACGAAGCAGATCGAAACATGGAAAACACTACACTGGCTCAACTTGGTGGAATATTATCCAGCAAGCATGGAACCATATTCCTCAACAGAACATCAGCAAAGTGGTAAACAGCACATGTAAACGCTGCAATGATGTCATCAGTGCAGATGGTGGAAACATTGACTATTGAGTCTCACTCTGAAAAACAATTAAGCTTATTTTGACAGGCATTTCAAACATTGCTTCTTTCATAAAAAAAGAGCAATATGCAAAGAAAAATGACTTTATTTGATTAATGATGAATGTAAAGCTTACATCTCTCGTTTGTTTGCTTATCTGTTTGCCTCTGTGTTAATGTTTTAAGCTTATTTACTTCAGACTGCAATGCATATAAAGAAAGGAAATGAAATCGTTGTAAATTGACGATTTCCAGTTCTAACTGAAGTTATGCATCAAAATGTCCTTGATTTTTTTTTGGGGGGGGACCTTATTTTTTGGCAACTGTGTATGTTATTAGATAAACCAGATATAAAGCTTCAATTTGACAATAGAATATATCACTTGACACAGGTCTCATTTATTATGACAAAACCAGAATAAAACAAAAAATATCAATGGCGACACACTTTTGACAACTAATTTAGATTATTAATACCACTGACTTCATTTTGTGTAAATTTTACAAAATTTCATTGCGGGCAAATATGATTTTCCCTAAAAATCTAGTTTAACACGTGTCTCTATGGAAAATTGATATATAGAGGGCATTATAACATACAAATTCTGACCTTTGTAGGCATATGGCAAGATTCCCACAATGGATTTTTCTGATTTTTGCAGAGGTAATAGCTCTTGCATATCCCTACTTGTATCAGTTGTCAAAATTGTGTCACCACTGCTTAAAATTGCTCTAAAAATAAAAGAGACGATTTGCATGGGGTCAAACAGCTGTGTTGAATGTGTTTTAAGGAAATTAAAGAAGGTGGTTGCAACCCCCTCTGTGGAGGAAGTGTTACAAAAGTGGTCCTAGAGGATGAGGCTAAGACACTATCAGTGATTCACCCAAAGATTCCAAATCGTTTTAAGGTTGATTCAGAGATTTCGAAATATAATTTTTTTGGGTGTATTAATAAAATAGTTCCGTCTAGAACTAAGATGTTACCTAAATGCTTAATTCCAAAGTTTGAGATGAATCAGATTTTTGTTTTTTCATGCATAAACAGTATGCACAGTATAACATGCCATAGGATACCGTGGAAACAATTTCCGATCGGAATTTTTACAAGTTGTGATTTTCTATCTAAAGACTTCGATTTGAGCTTAGTTCTTTTCACACATTTATTGTTATATGGACAAGCATTAGTTATACAAAAACAACGTTTTTTTGAAAAATGAAGTGCGCCCTCATCGGAAACTCTCTGAGTCAGCCTTTAAATTTGCTGGAATATCTTAAATGAAGGATAATATGTGGATTCTCATATTATTTATTGCTACAAGAAAAAGGAGAAAAGAGCACTACACAAAGATTGGAATCTCCATTCATTAAGTGTTGCAGGAAGTGTCCCTACGGAGGGTAATGCTAAAATATCTGTATTGTCCTATTAGCTCTTTCAGACTTAACACTGCCGTTACAATATGTCAGAATAGCTATAATTTTTACAGACATTCAAAAATATCATTTTTGATGAATTTTTTTTTAATTTGATGAATTAGCAAATCACTGATAGGGCCTTTACAAGGGACATAATGGCATGAAAAAAAAAAATTTTTGACATGAAAAAGACCCTTCCTGAAATCAGTTCCACAAGTTTTTGAAACAAATTGATGTTTAATTCTGTAAAAACAGGAAGAGTTCCAGGGGGAGTTGGCAGTTTTGGTGGCAATTTCTGGAACAAGAATGCTGCATTATGGCCACAACTGAAAAGCTGGTTGTCATCAGCTCACAGACCATTGCTATGTGCTATCCTCAGTAAGCCATCTTTACTACAATCCTAAAGTAAAATCCCTGAATCCCGGTCTGAATGCTTTTGAATTGTGACCACCTTGCTTTTCTGTTCCAAATTGCCACAAACTGCAACCCCCAACCCCCCCCCCCCCCCCCCCCCCCTCGGGACTCTTCCTGTTTTTACAGAAGTAAACACGATTGTTTCCAAAATTGTGGAAGTGATTTAGTAAAGGTCCTTTTCATTCTGTCAATTTTTTTCATGCCATTATGTCCCTTAAACCATGTAACATTAATTGGTTCATGCCATTTTTTTTATTTATTTTATACATTCACAGCTGTTTAACCCATCTGACACACATTTTTCTGACACCTTAATGATTCGGAAACCCGCACAGAATAAAGCCAGGCTTATTTTTGTAAGGTTTCCAAATTTCATAAGTGTGTGAAAAAAAAGTGTGTCCATATGGGTCATGTTACGGAACTCCTGTCTTTACCCCCTAACGGCTAAGGTCTAACGGCTGATTCTATTGGACATACATTATGTAATAGAATGTACTTAGTCCCAATCCGATGTAAGAATTCGCAAAGTACGTACGATACAAAAAAAAAAAAAAAAAAAAAAAAAAAAAAAAAAAAAAAAAAAAAAAAAAAAAAAAAAAAAAAAAAAAAAAAAAAAAAAAAAAAAAAAAAACCACAAAAAAAATATGGGGGTCTCTATTGGCATCTAAGCACTATTTTGATTGATCACTTGGCAGGTGATATCATGTAATGAGCAAATAAGAACAGTCAAATGGTGTACGGTTTACACAGTGATATAGAAGCACTATTTTGATTGGTTACACAGGGGCTATCTCAGTTGTGTCGTCAACAGATTGTAACCATCATCGAACCGTTAGCCTTAGTATCCATGTGACATTTTACCTAATCTTACCTCAAATGTGGTTTAGCTGCATTAAATTTTTCAATTTTGTATAGTTTCTGTCCGTAAGCAGAAATTACAGCCAAGTAGCCTATGGGACCGTGATAAACAAGCAATCTCATAACACAAAACGCAAGATCCTGAATCAACTCAAATTTGTGAATAGGGTTTTCTCAAGTATTCTAGTGAACATAAATCAATCATAGGTGCTGAATTACAAATGTACCTTCAAGGTAGATTAAACACACAAAAATAAAAAACTTCAGAGTAAGCTATGCAATTTTATTAATATGCAGGTGATGATGCATACACTTCCATAATGACTTTTTAAAAGAAAAAAAATCTGTAAAAAGTTCTACTTGTTTTTTTTAATATACCCATTATTTTGTACCAGTGTATGCTCACTGCCAAATATGTATATGTTTCAGTGATAAATTGGGTAAAATAAGCTCCATTCCAATTAACTTTGTAGATAAAGCTACCCTGAGAAATCACAATAAAAAAACTTTTCCTCGAAGGTTTGTGGGTTTGGTGAAGTTACTTGAAATAGGGTCGAAGCGCATGAAGCAAACAGTTTTAGATTCTTCCAAAGTTGGTTCTAAGTATAAGAATGTCCACCGTGTCTACCTTCATAGGTGAGGGTGGCCAGAAATTCCATTAGACATAAAGCGATATCTCACCGAAAGTTCTGGACTTTTTTGTATGTTGTAAAGAAACTTATTTTCTTCTTCCAAACGTGTGGAGCTAAAGAATCCACTGTATGGGTTATTTTCTGAGATTTTTTTGATGAATAACGGACAAGGACCATGATGAACCGACCCCTATCCAAACACCCACAATGGTTTTGTGGTTTGCATTCCATATTGCCAGTGGCGGCGCATAACCTCTTTTTTTCTGGGGGGAAAACGGGGGGAAAAGTGAAATTGGGGGGGGCAAAAGTGAAATTCTGTTTTTTTTTTTTTTTTTAATTGGAGATTTTAAACAATTTTGGCCCCAATCGCTGAATTTTTTCTAAATTTGATGATTTGTGTCCCCAAATCGCTAATTTTGCAAAAATCCGCATTTTTTCTTCGGCCAGGGGGAGGGGGGGCAAACTATAGAGTAAAAAAATTTGGGGGAAACAGCCTCAAGATGCCCAACTCATCTCCATATTTATTTTCTGATGATATTGATGTGCCTCGCTCTTGCAATAAGAGAAAACAACTTGATTAAAAGTCTTAAAAATGAATTGGTGATCTTGAACATAAAATGAGTATGGTGTCAGATTGCAATTGCTACTTTTTTCCTTCATGTGTGTGATGATTATCTTTTGATCAACTTTTCCGACACACATTTCAAAGGTTGGTTCCTTGTCTGGGTTTTAAGTTAATATGTCCCAAAGTGAAGGGTTGGATTGGTTCACTAAGGGGTTTCTGGTCAGAAACCATATGAGATATTGGCCTCAATGGAGACTGAAATACTTTTAATCGCTTTGCCTTACTTTTTCTCTAATTTTAAAATCTCTTTTTGAGCTAAATTTTCCTGTTCCTCGAATTAGTCTCATTGGAGCAAGACCCTGAATTGTTGGAGAGCGAGAGGTCTTTCGCTAATTGGTAAGATTGGTTAGATCAACAGTTGTAATTTGTTTTTCTGTTCTCTGTATAAAATTCCGGAAATCGTTTTTTTGTTATGGCAATGTTTGACTCACTATCTATCTATCTATCTTATCTATCCTATCTTTCTGTCTGTCTGTCTGTCTGTCTGTCTTTCTGTCTGTCCTGTCTGTCTTCTGTCTGTCTGTCTGTCTGTCTGTCTGTCTGTCTGTCTGTCCTGTCTTCTGTCTATTACCACTTGCCCTATGCATATCTCTTGTTTGCCAAACGCTTGGGCCGATGGCAGCGAAAATCGGTCAGAATAATCCTTGACCCCAAGGCCCATGTGGGGTGTTCACAGATTGGGTCAAAGGTCACGTGGGCCGATTAAGGGGCAACAATCCTTTTAAATCTATTAATTCCTTCTTGTGCCACAAATCAATTGTTATAATCACTTAGACTTGGTTAGAAGAACCTCTGACTCAAGGTCCATATGGGGTGGTTCACAGATTTGGGTCAAAGGTCACGTGGGCCAATTAAGGGGCATTCTGTGTGAAAATCTGTAAATTCATTAATGTGCCCCATATCAATTGCTATAATCACTAGAACTTGGTTAGAAGAACCGCTGACCCAAGCTCCATATGGGGTGTTTTCACAGATTTTGGTCAAAGGTCACAACATGGGCCGATTAAAGGGCAATTCTTTGGAAAATCTATAAATTCTTCCCTTCTTGTGCCACAATCATTGCTATCTCACTAGACGTGTCAGAAGAGCCGCTGACTCAGACCATGTGGGGTGTTCGCAATTTGGGTCAAAGGTCACATGGGGCCGATTAAGGGGCATTCTTTGAAAATCTATAATTCCTTCTGTGCCACAAATCAATTGTTATAATCACTAGACTTGGTTAGAAGAACCGCTGAGCCAAGGTCCATATGGGGTGGTGTGCAGAGATTTGGGTCAAGTCACATGGGCCAATTAAAGGGGCATTCTTTGAAAATCTTAAATTCTTCTTTGCCACAAATCACTTGTTATAATCACTAGACTTGGACAGAAGAACCGCTGAACCAAGGCCCCATATGGGGTGTTCACAGAATTTGGTCAAGATCCCATGGCCCATTAAGGGGCATTCTTGAAAATCTATAAATTCCTTCTTGTGCCACAAATCCAAATTGCTATAATCACCAAATGTTGCTCGAAGAATCCTGACTCAAGTCCCATATGGGTGGTTCACAGATTTGGTCCAAATCACATGGGCTGATTACATGGGGCATTCGTTGAAATCTATTCATTCCTTCTTGTGCCACAAATCAATTGCTATAAATATCACTAAATGTCTAAGAGGAGGACCACTGTCCAAAGGCCCGTAATGTGTATTCACAGCTTTGGGTCACAGGTCACATGGCCAATTAAAGGGGCATTCTTGACAATCTAGATTCCATCCTTGTGCCACAATTGTGCTAATCAATCACCAATATGGTCAGAAGGAACCGGGACTGGACCTACAAGGCCCTATGGGGTGTTCATAGATTTGGGTTAAAGGTCATGTGGGCGAATAAAAGGGGCATAGCTTTGAAATTAGAATTCTTCTTGTGCCACAAGCAATTTTCTATTATCACCAGACTGTCATCGAACTGCTGACCCAAGGTCCATCTGGGTTGTTCACAGATTTGGGGTCAGGTCACGTGGGCCAATTAAAGGGGCATCTTTGAAATCTGTAAATGCCCCTTCTTGTGCACGTTCTAATCACTAGACTTGGTTAGAACCGCTGACCTAAGGCCTATATGAGGTGTTCACTAGGTTTGGGTCAAACATCACATGGGCCAATTAAAAGGGCCATTCTTTTCAAAAATTGGTAATTCCTTCTTTGGCCACAAATCAATTGCTTAAAGGCCCATACTAAATGACCCCTGCTGCTACAAGCACCATTGGTGCTCTGTTTTAAGAAATTAGACTCCTTATTTTTTTAATTTATCTGAATGGTGGACACGATCGGTGTTAAGGCGTAAAACTGTTTGTAATGACTAAACACTGATTGTGGTCTCAAATGATAGACTGTCTTGCTTTTTGCTCAAGTCAGAAACAGTTTGGTTGGCCA
This sequence comes from Ophioderma brevispina, assembly GCA_023653785.1. Classification (NCBI taxonomy): domain Eukaryota; kingdom Metazoa; phylum Echinodermata; class Ophiuroidea; order Amphilepidida; family Ophiodermatidae; genus Ophioderma; species Ophioderma brevispina. The sequence goes on from JAMKCH010022924.1 coordinate 22,064, forward strand.
AAAATGTTCTTGGGGATGATAGCTTCTCCTGTCCATGGAAAGTGGTGTCAGTTGAGGCTCCTCTCTAAATTTCACAATGATACGCATCATTCTGTTTAAATTCCACGCACCTGAATGTGTTTTCAATAATATAATCCTCCATTGCTGAAACTATCAGGATTTGGTATTTGTAGAGACAAAATGAACGAAATGAACATTGCCTGAATTGTCACCTTTATGACTCAATTTGGTTTAACCAAATAGTCGTTTAAAGTACAATATTCTTTTACTATCCATCTTGGCATGAAAAGGGCATTCTTCTTCTTCGGGATTTGTTTCATGGGGACAGGTTGAGAGATTTTTTTAATTGGTACTGACACCAAAATGACGTATTGATATGAGTTTGGTATGATGGTAGAGTTTCGCAGTACGAGTTTAGTGGTCACATTTTCGAGGGGTCATTTTGGCGGGGGAACGAGTTGGCGCAGCGTATCTTCCCTCGCCTTTCACCAATGAGGTCCCGGGTTCAATCCCCGGCAGGGGCTCGTTCTCGATGGCTTTATGTGAATTTGGTTTCTCGATCCATACTTGTTCCCGCAGGTTTTCTCCGGGTACTCCGGTTTCCTCCTGCTTCTAAAATCGAGCTTCTTGGCATAAATCTGTTCTGGTATTATGGTTTCTCTGATGTGCTGAGCGCCTTTCATGGCTGCCGCACAGCGCCTTCAGCACGTTTAAGTGGATATGTTGCGCGTTAAAAATACACATTATTATTATTTATGATATTTCTATTTACGACCTGACAAAATATAATTTCCTTGTTAAAGATATCCCTTTTGACTGGATTAAGCAGTCAAACGAGTTCAGTGGGCACGTTTTCAAGTGGTCATTTGGGGTCAAAGCTCATCCAGGGGTCATTATTGGGTAACTTGGCCGTGCTTTGACGTATTGATATGAGTTTTGGTATGATGGTAGAGTTTCGCAGTACGAGTTTAGTGGTCACATTTTCGAGGGGTCATTTTGGTGTCAAAGGTCATCCAGGGGACGTTATTGGGTAACTTGCACAGATTCTATTTATAACACTAGATAGAAAACGCCAGCTCAAAAGCCGTAACCATCTTTTCCCGCGTACTTATTTCCATAGCGTGGTGTACCAATTTATTCATATATTCCATGATTTACATAGCGTGGTGTACCAATTTATTCATATATTCACGCATTTGCATAGAATGATGTACCGTTTCCAGGCCAACATGTTACGGCGCATGCGCGTACACGTGCGTGTTTCGAATGGATGACCATAATGAATATTTATAATTTTCAAAACACGGTTACGGTGGCCGCCTATTCTTCAACGCGGGCGTACGACATCTCTGTTATTAATATCTATGGTAACTTGGCAGTGCTTTGACGTATGGATATGAATTTTAGTATGGTGGTAGAGTTTCGCCGTATGTGTTTGTTCGAGGAGTCATTTTAGGGTCAAAGGTCATCCAGGGGTCATTATTGGGTAACTTGGCCGTGCTTTGACGTGTGGATATGAGTTTTGGTATGGTGGTAGAGTTTCCCCGTATGAGTTTTGTGGTCACTTTTCGAGGGGTCATTTGGGGTCAAAGGTCATCCAGGGGTCATTTTGGGTAACTTGGTCGTGCTTTGACTTATGAATTTTGGTATAGGGCTGTCTACTCATCTGGGTCACTTGCCGGTGCTTAGCCTTTATCATCGGCCCTTGTTGTGCAGTATCACTTCGCGACACACACCACTGCGCGTACTTTCTAATAAATCCGAATCTTAGTTCATCGTCATCCGTTACACTAGCTCTTCTGTTGACAAAGCGGATGGCTCTCCTTTGAACTGCTTCAAGTTGGTATATCAGTTTGTTGGTGTAGAGGTCCCAAACCGCCGAGCTATATTCTAAGGAGGGTCTCCCCAAAGAGCGGTAAGCAAGATCTTTTATGTCCTCTGAGCAGTGGCGTAACGGGCCTGCCCGCTCTGAGGGGGCAAATTTCCCAGTCTTGGGAAATTTTCCCTCTCAGGGGGGTTAAAAGGCCAATTTTTCCCGGTCAGAGGGCTAAAAAAACGGCTGATTTAGCATGGTTTTGCAAATTTTTTCCCGGCCAAAGTCGTCAGGGGGGCAACCTGCCCCCCCCCCCCCGCCTGTTACGCCACTGCCTCTGAACATGAGTGTAAGTTCCTTCTGATAAAACCCAATTATCTATTACCCTTTGCTGCAATGTTATTGATGTGTTTGTTCCATTTTAGATCATTAGCGATCTCTACTCCTAAGTAAGTCCTTTGTTTCTTGAAGCATGTATTTGCCAGTGAATATGTATGTTTCTTGAGATTGTGTGAGTGTGAAATGTTTAGAACAAAGCACTTTTCCGGGTTAAACTTCATCTGCCATTTCTGTTCCCACTCCGTAAGCCAGTCAAAGTCCGCTTGTAACTCGTCAGCGTCCGAGTGCCATTTGCAATAGTCCGGTAGGTAACACAGTCGTCGGCGAAAAGTCTAACCGTGGAGGTGATATTGTCAGGTAGGAGTCTTATATAAGCAAAAGAGGGCAACGGACCAAGTACTGTGCCCTGCGGAACGTCTGATTGGACATGTACCCAGTCCGATTGATCCCTCAACCAACAACCCACTGCTGTCTGCATTAGGAAGTTTGGAGTGGGACGAAGGCAGCCATTAATGGTTCACATTGTCTCGTTGAGATGGCCCCTTTTTGTTTTAACTGGTCCAGCCCCGGGGTCCAGCTTCTTCGTGTGTGAGCTATTGCACCATGCTGGTGCCGCATATGAACACTGAGCGCTGTTTAGACCAGAGCACAGCTAGGGCGGTGTACGTAGAATGGAGCCTATAGTAGCACCCTATGAGGATCCAGCAAGGTGACACAGGTTATTCCTCGAAGATACCTTTGAACATACTGATTGAGAAGATGCTGTGAAGCTGCCGATAAAGCTTCATTCCAGGGATTGTATGGCAGAGGCGCTCCTTGAGGTTGATTTGAAGCGGCGATGAGACCTCTTTGGGTTTACAGAGACCATCTGTTAAACGGGAACTCCCAAAACGCGGACTCAATACGAGAGTATAAGCTCTTGGGGTCCCGTTTTCGAGGATCCCCATATAGAAATTCATCCAGTGGAAATGACATGATGAAACACTTCCGTGCTATGAAACTTTTATTTGCTATAGCAGCCAGTAGCGGCGCCAGAGGGGGACCAGGTGGCCCCCCCCCCCCCCGAGGAAGAAAAATCACGTTTTGGCCAAAAATCAGCGATTTGGCTTCTCCCCGGCAGTGGCGTAAATTTCTGTTAAAACATGGGGGGGGGGGTGAAATGAATGGAACAGGGTTGCTGAAAAAGGAATATTCTAGCACATGTGCCGCGCAAAACACGCTAACAAATTGCCATTAGAAGCCAAAATCGAATCGTATTACAAACAATGTGCAGCGGAATTTACACTTTTAAAAATGATCATGGTCAAATAAGGTTTTGAAGTCAAAAAAACATGAACGGGCAACGACATTTGAGGGGCTGATGTATTGACCATCCCCCTCATCAAATATGCGGAGGGGATATACCCCCACCCCAACACCCCGAAGTTACGCCTATGATTTGAGACAACTGCGTTGTTATCTCCCCCCCCCCCCCCCAGAGTTTACTTTTACCCTCTTCCAAATTTCACTTGGCCCTCCGCCCCGCCCCCCCCCCCCCCCGAAAAAAGAAGTCTGCGCCGACCACTGTCGCGGTCGTTTTCCTCCAGGCAAAATTTTGAGTTTCATCCCACGAATTCTTTAAAAACCGAGTCTTGAACAGACTAAAATAATCAAACCATTGATCCTCCCGAGCCCTGAGGCCAATAAAAATTCAAATCATTGACTTCCAATTAGGCAGACAATTTTTTTTGCTGCAAGTGGGGGAATGCCGGTATTTTTCATAATATTCATTATTTTCAAGATTTCATAATATGGTTTATGTCATTGTTGTAAGATAGTGTCAAAAGCTTCAAAACCTGGATTCATGTATTTAACATAGACACCTATAACAGTTGGTGAATTGCCCCCCCCCCTATTTGGTCTAATCCCAATTGGTCTAACGGCCATTTTGGCTAACTCAAATTGGTTCTAAACCATTTAGTCAATACCCATTAGGCTATTAACCATTAGTCTAATAGCCATGTAGCTAAACATTATTGGTCTAAAACTCATATAGTGTAATATCCATATCGTCTATAAACCGAATGGTCTAATGCAATTGGTCTAATAACCATCTGTCTATAGTATTTCATTGCGTCTATAATCCATCTGGTTATATCACATCTGGTAGAATACCCATTTGGTCTAATATCCTCTGGTTAAAATCCATCTGGTCTAATATCCATTGATCTAGATATACCTTTAGTCGAATAGTTCAGTAGTCTAATATTCATTTTGGCTATATCCATTGGTCTAATGCCCACCTTGGTCAAAATATCCATTTGGTCTAATGTCCATTGGTCTAATATCCATGTGGCCTAATATTTAATCAATGTTTAAGATCAATTATTTGGTTTAAATCCAAAGGATAAATCGACCAAACGGGTATTATATAGACCCAGTACTAGAATTAGACCGGTGGACATGACCAGTGGCTATCGACCAAATGGATATTAGACCAAATGGACATTAGACCCAAAGGGTATTAGACCAAATGGGTATAGACCCAGATGGATATTAGACCAGCTGGCCTTATTAGACCATTTGGGTATTAGACAACATGGATATTAAGCCAAATGGATATTAGACAAGGTGGATCTTAGACCAAATGGGAATAGACCAAATGGTGTTGTGGTTATTAGACCAAATGGTAGTAGACAAACCCACTGACATTAGACTAGATGGGCATTTAGACCAAATGGAGATTATAAATATTCTGGTTGTTATGGACGTTAGAATAAATGGTTATTAGAAAAATAGTATTAGACAAATAGGTTTTAGACAAATTGAAGTTAGAGCAAATGACTATTAGAAAAGATGGGGATTAGACCAAAATGCGACAATAAAACCGGGAAGATTGTAGTAAAGCTCGTGGAACACAGGAGCATTGTTAAGGGAACTCTTAAATTCATTACCCGATTTATAGTCGGGAAATGAAATGACCAGGAGCGAAATACCAGACATATTATGAGAAGTTGAAAGTTATGATTTGTAATTACAGAGTTGTTAAAAGTGACTTTTTAACCAAAAGCTACCCAAAAAGAAGGCCTTTTAAAGACTCCCGTTTGTATATAACGGGGTTTCCCCTCACCCTCCCCATCTGAAACCACTTTACCGATGAAGATTTTACCCAAAATTCTGGTAAATGATGGGTAACATCAACACGACCACCAAAACAGGAAAAAAGAAAAACGGTTGTACCGATTCATAATGCGGTCCCAAAAACCGATTTTGGCAACGCGCGCACCAAATCCCCCGCCAAAAAAAATGAAAAACCACTTTCCCGAAGGACTCTTACCATAAACATTTGGCTCATAATAGGAGAAAATAAATCGATTTACATTGCTGAAATAAAAAAAAATTTAAAAAGTTACTCCGGTACGAAAACAAATTTGAATAGCGCCACCAAAATCGCTTTCCTGTGCTAATCAGCATTTATCGCCATGGCCGATTTATTTTTTTCCACCAAAAATAGTGCGCCCCAACTGATATTTAGGCATTACATAAAATTTTGGACAAAGTAATTTTACGTATAAAAATGTTACGAAAAACAAAATGTTGGGTCCCATGTAACCCCCCCCACAAACAAAAAATAATTTTAAAGTTCTCGTAACAGTGCCTCTCGTATGAAAAATGAGGAGGGAGGGAGGGCGGTTTTTATTTTATTATTTTTTTACTAAATGATGCTAAATATGGCTGTTTTCACCCAAAATTGATATTACCACAGACTTTCCGCCGCATCAGAAAAAATGGGTGTTTTTTTTTAATTCTACAAGGATAGACCCCTGTGGAATCACACAAAATGGGGGATCGTTCGTTCGTGCGTACAAGTTCCAAATCACAGTGGAGATCGGTCTTGAACCAGCTGATAGTTTAAATCCCGGTTGATCAGGCCTGGAATTCCTCTTGGGGACTTGAAGACCTCCACAGGCATCTAGGTGGCCAATGTGAAGGAAGTTATTGTAGATCAACGCTAGCTCTGAGTTCCCCGAGGTGACCCATGCTTCCTATCAAGGTCACAACCTTTGGTCTTGTTAGATGGGCTGTCCACAAACTGCTTTAGGTTCAAAGTAGAGGATGACCATGCTCATACAATATGTCATTGTCCAGATGATCGATAGGGATGACGTGACTGACAGTGTCATGGACCGGGTAGCAAGTGATTCCGTGGAATTTCTTGATCCTCAAAATGGGACGTGGTTGATTGTAATAATAATAATAATAAACAACCACCGATTTATATAACGGTTGACAATTATATAAGGAAATCGTCACAATTAGGTTAATCATTTTACTTATTTAGGTGGCTGCTCAAAGAATGCTTTACCTATCAGGAGTCCGGGTCAGCAGTTAGATTGTAATGTCCCCCACAGCTCGCACGGACGATGAGGCATTGAGATTAAGTAGGCCTATCAAACAACGTTGACCACAGTGGGGCTTCAACTCGCAGATGATCACGAGCCTGCACTTTTCCACTAGACCACACGTGATGTAACGAGAATGAAGGAAAAAGGGAGGAAGGGTTTTCTTTCTCCTCAATTTATTTCGGTTTCTCATTTGGCTTCGTCTCTTATTACTATGTCTTTTCACTCTATCTTCACCTTACGAAATTGCATAATAAAAAAAAAAGTTTTTAGGCATCCGCCCAAAAAGGAGGAGGGAGGGCTACGAGAATCTGAATTTTTTTATGCAGCCTATGAAAGATTTTGACAAAAGTAAAAATTCGGTTTACAAGGGCGTGTAATCAAACTTTCATTGGCATCAAATAGCTAGACATCCCAGGAGATCTTGGAACTTTTATTTTGCCGTTTTTTTTGCCCGCATTTCTGTCCTTGATTGGAGAAACAATCGGAAAAGTACTTGAATTTAATTAGAATCGAAGTCTGAGATATTACTTCGAGTTCAGCGCCAAACCATATGCAGGAAGCATTAGTAATAGCAATTGATCAGGAAGCATTTGGGCAATCATACCGGCTGCACGCACGCTCCTTATATGGAAATTGTAACTCGATTATTTCGCAATTCGTCGGTATGGATGTTTAGAACAATAGAAAACGCCTCATGCATTCTAAAAATATACACAGGTGAGGGTGAGCTGTCTATGCAGCTTTATTGCGCACGCACACTTAAAACGAGCCCTCTGTACACAAGATACCCAACTTGCTGTGGATCGGTGGACTGATGATTTATCACTTAAAATTTAGGAATTTTCTAATCGTCATCGAGTTGTGTGATTTCAGTTGCTGGCTGAGAGCTTACTTATTTATTTAGGCCTATAATCAGTTACCGCGGGGGGGGGGGGTTATTGATCCTGGGCCTGAGGGTCCTATAGGTCTTGGGGTCCGTATAAAAATAAGACCGTAAAAAATTGAATAAATTGGGTCTTCCCGTGTGGTAAAAGGGGGCTCGGGCCGTATAACTCCAAGGTTCCCAGCTGGTTACCGGCCCGCAAATCTCTCGGCGGCCCCGCTATAATATAGCTTTATGTCGATCCTTTTTTAAAAAAAAAGTCAAGGACACGTCTGTTAAAGTTTCATAACTTCACTTCAGAACGGATATTTATAATTTAAAGAACATGAAGAGGAAACAATGTTGTTGCTAAAAAAACATTCGATATCAAACACACCACTCCTTTTTTCCAAAAATGACGTTTTCAGAAAACGTGGCAACTTAAAGGGCCATGGACATGTTTAAAAATACTTATAATACACCAAAAAAAACAGGTTTCATTCATAGGTATGTATTGGTATCAATGTAAAAATCTGAGGAAGAAGTAATTGAGAAACCGTATATTTGATAAAATTGGGCATAATATCATGTGTTTTGAACAAGCTTTCAAAGGAAATTCCAAAATGAAAGTGATTTCGCGCTGGCAACAGCGTGACCCAGAAGTGACGTCCGCGTAAA
>JAMKCH010022925.1:0-19889 GCA_023653785.1 Ophioderma brevispina
TCAGGATGGGATCACACAGACATGATGGCCAATATCCAGGGATATGACAAAAATCTGATCTATATTGCATAAAACACACCAAGTGGTTCATGTTGTGACAATCAGCAAATCACTTTAATCTCCTTAACCATCTTATTGCGGCGACATAGTCCTTCATCCACACAGGTTGACTCGCATCTACGCTTTCCCATGCTTAGGTACTGGAATCATCTAACAAAGGGTGGCGGTTCTAGGTAGCTATCCCCACACCATCGTCCACGATTTCTGCTATCATCAACCCCGGTTGCATGTCAACTTTTCCAATCGTCGTACCTTAGCCACATCTTGCCGTTCAATAGCAGGCTTCAGTCATATCAAAATGAACCACTTTACTGTTGTCTTCTATGTTAATGGGGGACAGTTATGCGGGTTGGCATCAGATTCCGTCTCCACGACCTCACATGGGCCCGTTCCAAAATTTGTTTGGAGCTTGGGACTTAGCCCTCGCACACCTTGAGGAATAAATAACCACAGATTGTCACCAGGCTGATATGGATGAAAACTAACACGGATGTCATACTGCCTCTTTTGTCTTAACTGCTGGGCTCTTGAGTGTTCTCGAACTAGAATCAAAAGGCAGCCCGAAGCTTGTCTCGGATATATACTCATATGAATCAGGATCCATTGGCTTCATCTGGGGGGGTGGACCTTCCAATAATCAACTGGTAAACATAGCTCCCGTCCACACATTAAGCTTGTTAGGTGTCATGCCCGTTGTCTCTTGACGGCTCTCCCGGTACGCCATCAGCACTAAGGAATCTGTAAGTCCCAGTCATTCTGGTCCTGGCTCCAACCCCAAACTCCAATTTCCTTCAACGTTCTATTCATCCTCTCCACCAAACCATTTGAAGCTGGCCTGTATCCAGATGTCTTAGTTGTTTTTTTTATTCCAAGTAGCGCACACACATACGAATAACTTGGAATCAAAGTTCACTATGAAGGAAATGGGGCACTCCAAACCGACAAATAAATTGACTAGTCAACACATAAGCAATGTTATCAGCTTCCATATCTGGTAAGGGATAGGCTTCAGCCCATTTAGTAAAATAGTCAACGCATCTACATTAATCCAGCAATTACCCCGCTCTATCCTTGGCAAGGACCACCAAGATCAATGGCAAACTCTCTGCAGCATTCCATGCCAATTCAACAATCGATACAACCATCACCTCATGTATTCTTCTTTTTTGTGTATTGAAAGATATTAAAGAGAAACTAACATTCTGAAAATTTTGAGCTCTGTACCTCCTTTCGTTTTTTCATGCTACGCAATTTTAAATTTGAGGGGTCCCTCAAACATGTGTGAAATTCAATATTCCAAGTGCCATAAGTAAAGAACTTCACCCCTCAGATCCTCAAACTTGGGCATTCCAGGATACCTTTTGCTGTCAGATTGGCAAATATGTGATCAGAAAAAAGCAAGCTTGCTCCGATTAAAGTTTACAGGGGTCAAAAATGCTCACAAAGCCACTCGGACCATACTTTGGGGGGGGGGGCATAAGTCAAAAAGTAAAAGTGATTAACTTTCCAAATTTGGACTGGTGACAGCTTATCTTGAATACACTCATGTGTCAATCTTATACTTATTCAGCTTATGAAGAGATCTAGCTTCTGCAAAAAGCAAAAGTCAAATTAAAACGTTATTTACCCCCCTAAAAATCATTCAGACATTTTGCACCAAATTCTGCTTGAATATGGTTAAGAGGGTCCCTGCTGAAGTTGGTGTGCAAAGTTTCAACATGGTGTCTACTGCCTTATGTAAGTGAAAAACATGTTTCAAGAATCTAAACTTTCAACTATAGCAGACAAGTTCCCATTGAAATGTACACTTAATTCTGAACTTTGCAACCTGGGTATTCAAGTGCATTTTAAAGACTTTGGATCCAAGTATGACCTTGTAGAACTCTAATAATGAAATTGAATCAATAATATCACCTTATTAGCACCAGATGCTAGGTATGGCCCAAATTTCAGCTTGTATCTTGTTTGGTAAGGAATTTATAATTACTGTAATTATATCTAATTGAAGTATATAGTAAACATGAACTGGTGCAAGTCAATACCCATTTGGCAAAGTTCAGTTTCCTGTGGTGTTTCAATGGGATTCTTTCAAACCTGAATTACATGAAGTAGGAATTTTTGAAGATCCACTTAACTTATAGAAGACACTTAGACACCACAATGAAACTTTGACAAAATATTAAGCAAGACCCCCCCCCCCACATATTTCAAGCAGAATTGTGCAGAATGTCTACATTGGTTTTAAGGGGACAAGTCAGGTTAAAAATGGGAATTTTTTACTTTTGCGATAGCTATATCTCTTCAACGAAGCTGATATAAATTGACACAAAGGTAGTATTTAAAATTAGCTATCTCCAGCCCAATTTGGAAGTTATATCCCTTTTACTTTTTGACTTATGGGCCCCCAAAGTATGGTCTGAGTGGTTTTTGAGCCATTTTTGACCCCCTGTTATTTTTCTGTTCACATATTTGCAATCTGCAGCAAAGGTTATCCAAATGCCAAGTTTGAAGGATCTGAGGGGGGTAAATTCTTTACTTCTAGTCCCTCTGAATTTGAATTTCACACGCGGTACATATTTTGAGGTGCCCCCCTCAAATTTAAAATTGCTGTAGCGTGAAAACGAAAAGAGGTACATAGCTCAATTTTCAGAATTTCAGTTTCTCATGAATATCTTTCAATCCACCAAAAAGGAAGAAATCCATGAGGTGCTGGGTGTACTCGTTTTGTTGAATTGGCATGGAATGGACCCCTGCATAGGATTACCTTCCTGAGACAAACCCATAGAGTCTTACGATGCTTTTGGGAGTCTTGCGCATTTGACAAGGTTTACAGTCGCACCCAACTTTTCGCACATCCTGCCTATATTGAACCAGTAAAACGACTTTTGAACGTGCAAAAAGGTCTTATCCCTACCCAAATGACACCTGAACCTATATCATGTGCTCTACGCATAATTTCTGTGCGCAAAGACCAAAAAAACTGAAGCAACGACTTGCATCGTTACTACCTTTCCCTGCACTAAATTCCCGACAGAGAATACCACTAAACTTTTGTAACTGTTTCCATTGCACTCCACAAACTTTGGGACTCTCGACTTAACCCTAACATGTCATCGGCTTTGGGTCTACCCAATCCAGACTCAACCAGGTTAAAATGGGAGAGATATTTTTGTCTTTCCTCTGTGTCTTCTCTTGCAACCTTTATGTCATATTCTGGCCATTGTAACAGTTTATTCCTCCCTACATACCGTCAACACCTACCCAAGAGGCCCCTGTTCCCTAACTTCATTTTGATGACTTTTATGGGATACCTAACTGCATCAGCTGCCTTGTGTTGGTCCCAGGGCTATATACAATACAAAATCATAAGCACTTTCCAACCACCTAGTCTTTCTACCATGAGGATCTCTACTTTCACCACCACTGCAGTGATCCAGGTATGAGTCCCTGATCATTCTGACCCTGAAACTTCCTTCCAACAATAATACCAGCTTGAATATCGAATAAAATAAACAACTGCTAACTTTCCTTTCTTGTTGTGGCACTATAATTCTTCTCTGCTTTGGAAAGTGACGGCTTGCATAGGCTACAACTTTCTCTACCCCCCTCCATTCTTTGAAGTAAAACGGCACCTACACAAGGCTCTGATGCATCTGTATCAAGACTGAATGGGTGAGAGAAATCTGGAAAGTCAAAATAGGTACCACGTTGTGTTGGATTATCTCCATTTGGCTGAGATGTCTATCGTATATATATAGATGCCACGAGGCCTATGTTTCGATTCCCATCGATAATTCTAGGTAGGTTCCATTCATAGATTTTCGTGCGTTGATTTATTTGAATTCCATATTTTATCATTGTTGTTATACTCAATTGCGATGTGGTTATTAAGCTCGGTGTATCCAAGGAGATTTTAAACATGTGGCATACCCTCCTCACAAAGGCACTGATGTATGTTAGGGAGCTACTTTGCCACCTGATGAATTATGAATGGTATCTTCGGGTGGGATGTGCAACACCACCGCAGCCCATCTGGTGTGGGGTACTCCAGATTAAATTCGTTAGAAGTCGTTGTGTTCTGCTCATAGTTTCCCTATCTATAAGCTCACCGTCCTTAGTAATAATTGTTTTCTCTCTGGGATTATTGTTGTATACATTTTCTTGGATCACAAGATTATTTTGTAATCTGCACTGGAATCTTTCGCTAGAATAATATTTTCCAGCTCTGAAAAAATAGACCTTGGTTCCGTCTTCATGAGGAAAAAAAAATATATCTCCCGAGATCGTAAGTTTTTACGTCGTGTTAGTGTTGTACTAGAAGCATATCCACGTACCTTTATTTACACGATCTCCTCATTGAGTGGTTTTACCGCTCTTTATCACATTATGGAGACTCATATCCAAAGCCTGGGTCAATGTTCCTCCCAGTTTGATCCTTTTATCCAACTGATATTTCTGCGTATGTGTAAAAAATTGAAACATGGCCAGCAGTCGCAGCATCACACGCTCGGTTGGCTAGTCTACACTTTCCTGTTTCCCATAATTTAAATCCGACCCGCATTTGACCTCAGTGCTGGATCGATAAAACATCATATTTAAGAGCGTAAGACGAAAGTTTCTAATCTCACTAGCGTGACGTTTATCTTTTTCTTTGGAACCTAAATGCCATCTTATGAATTCCCTTTGAATTATTTAAGACTACCAGTTTGTGCTATTGGTGGAAATCAAAACAAACTCATATTTTTGCAGTCTGTAACAAGTCATAGATGTCCTAACATAAAATCAATCATAAGAGAGCAAGCACTCAAATAAGGACAAAATACATATCCTTCACCTTTAATTTCTCCTGCAACTTTGAATTATTTTGGAACAAAAATGGATTTTCCTCGGCTTTAGGAGTTCCATTACATGTGCTTTCCTCACGATATTTGGAGCCTGTGGGAAATCAGACAGTAGTGGCAATCCAAGAAGCCACTCCTTTGCTACGGGGTCAAAGTTTTTCAGCTTCTCAGTTGAGATGATGTCAAGGGCTACTTCTTTTCTGATTAAAGTTTAACAATACTGGTGTCCAGTTCGTCCATGTTGAAGGCGCGAGTTAATCCATGATCGCACTATACCTCTACTGTCCAGTTTGATCTTCTTTGACTTCTTGCTGCACTTGACATTTAAAAGAAGTTGGTGGGCAACGTGGGTGGGTAAAACATTTGGCTGCAGTGAGGGTTCTGTTGGATCCCGTCTAAGCTTCGGGTGGTAGACCATTCTTTCTTCTTGACATATCGGTGGATTCAATTCGGGTTCGCATGTTTGATATTTCTGGGAGATCTTCTCCAACACTTTCTCTCCTTTAGCTAGAAAGTCAGCTGAGAATTAGCAGCTTCAAACCTGGTGGTATACTCTTGATATTCTTTAGCACATTCTTGAAAAGGCGTATGTATTCTGTCCTACAGCTCTAGTATGATCTCTTTTGACTAGTTGGACAAAACTGTCATAGTAATGGGGTTTGGGAGCAATCTTCTTCACGTTCTGATTCAAGTCATCAGTGAATCCTGCCAGTCTGCTTTCCTATAATCAAGCGCCGCGTAAAAGGCAACTTTGTTTGGTCTTACGCGCGTGACTGGATAATGATTGGTTGATGTTGATTTATTGGTGACGGATCCACAACAATCTTGCTGCACAGGTAGAGATGTTTTTTTAGCTAACAATAGTTGTCACTAGGGCAATAAGGTCATAAATGATGCGACAGCTTAGGGTCGTGAAGAGACGTACATGTTGACTGTCTAACCAGTCTTCGACCGCTTGCCCGTCGTTGTTGGTTTAATTTTATAGCCATTGGGTACTAATAGCTGTTGAAGTCGCCATGGTGGAATTCACGAGATTGATTTGAGGGTGCTTGAAATCTACTGATGAATTCTCAATGGTGAAGACTTCGATGCTATTGTCAGTAGACAAAGGTACCAACCACGGTGACTGTTTTCACATATATAGCACTTCCATACCCTCGTGTGGTCTCTCGATGGTAAGACCATCGGCGATAACTTTCAAGTTCCTCTGTGAGTTCGCTGGCAACATAGGGACAATCCCCCCGCAAAATTGGAACGTTGTTACACAGGTTCACATGATGTTACCCTTTGCCATTAGAGAAACCCTCCATATTCAATGAAGCTATAGGCAAATCAGACCTTAGAAAAGGCCTGCGCTGCCTCTAGTCATGATAAAGGGAATACCGAGAATTGATGTTTATGGAAGCAACCTCCCAGTTACATATACATTCTGCATTAGAGCTGTGTACAACACGCAGATATATAGTAGAAAAAATACCTGTAGTTTCATAGGTAGGCATTTGTTTGTTTATTTGGTGTATTGTTTGTGTGAGTTGCTTTAAATGAAAACATTCCGTCACTTAGGAACTGTCTGACGACAAAGAAGTTGGCTCTATTTCCATAACAGTGTCGAATGCCCACCGTCCTAAGATCACTCTACACCCATGTTGCCAGTGGTCACTGGAATAGCGTACACGTTGCCGGACGAGGCCATGTTATCGAAAGCATTCCAATGAGAAATTGGTATTACGGCACTTTGGTGTTTAAAGGGGAACTGAATGCAGTCAAAGTAGTGATGAAAAGGAACAGTTCCATTTTCGCCAAGATTCACCATGACATCTTCGGCGCCCTGAAAATTGTATTTTGTGTTATTAATTAAAAAAGACCAACAATTCTGCTATATTTTGCCCTGTGAGTTTGTTTTGTATTCACCTGAATTCATCTTTCTACCATCGTGCTTGTTTTAAATCTAGAGATATAATCGGAATTCAAATACCATCATCCACTAAAAGTCAATGTCTTCGCCTTCAATGGTATGTTAAGGCCCGGTGGACACTGATCTGAAAAATTGCACGGGTATGTCGTCCCTTAAGACCCCCCCCCCCTTTTCATGCGGCTCCGGCATTTCACAAGGGTCCCATTTCAGCATGTTTTAGTTCACAAGACCCCTTCACAAATTTATTTTTTAGTTTTAACTACTTTGTGCCTAATTTTGGTTCATGTCCAAATTTGCAAATTTCGTTCGCAGACCAATTTACTTTATGTTAATCAGCTAAAAGATATTTAGCAAGGCTACTGATCCCCATAGACCCTTTGGGCCATATGACTGAGTATTACTGCCATTATTATACCCCAAATGTTAAACCTGGGAGGATAATACCCCTAGATGAATAGGAATCGCACACAAATACACCGTTAGCGAGCCTCGACCTGGGTCTTACAAAAAAGAAGATAACCAATTTCGGAATACTGAATAACTGCACCGGAAATACATCGAAGAAATACATCAACTTTTGGTATTTTATTATCGATTTTGTAGGACCACATGTAGTTTGAGGACAAAGGTGTACAAGTTTCCAAAATAGGCAAGATTTTGCAAATAAGTTATCTGCCTGTTTGGGGGGAAATCGCCTAAAGATCTAACAACAAAAATAACGCTACCTCTTTTTTGCGGTGATCATCAGGTTGGTCGTCATTTTCCCTCTAGGGACCGTAAGGGAATATCGGGTACAAAAGAGCAATTGTTCATTACAAAAAAAATGCCTTTTTGTATAAATCTAACCTGGTAGATCGAAAAACTATATACTTTTAGGTTTCTTGAAGTTGCCATGTTCATCCAGAAAACGCTCAGGGTGTATGGCTCCAGTGTCAAGACGCGAGCTTTTCATTCGTCCATCACTTGATGGCAAAGTTTGGAAAGGAAAAAATCAGTGTTTCTTTGGAATGGTATAACCCCGAAATACTGTTTGTTCACTTGATGAATGGGGAATACTTGGACGATTCAAGAGTTCCCAAATCGTAGCTTGAGTGTATGGAAGGTTATCTCTGTCTGACCATTTGGGAAGCTGCAATTGCCTACTTTTAAAATCCAAATTAATCCTGCAACTCGTTTTTGAATATTTGGAAAACATTGCGAAGGGAAGATTACTCGAAGATCTGACGGGCTGTTGCGTCCATTCCCGATCTTACCAAAAGATTACCGACTGCCTGAGAGATTCTTTGTCAATCTGGGCGTCTTTACGGCTCATTTTTTTCAAGTCATGTCAATGAAGCTATTGATCTTGTCATTTTTGCCTTTGTGGCATGCATATGAGATAATCCGCGATATGACCAAATGAATCGTTTACATGGATAGGTATTTACTTCGTGTCTTCGAGGCAGATATCTGACTTAGCTGAATGAAAGGTCATAGCGTCGAAGCGTTCAAAAGTCTGTTTCAAGGTACCCCAAAATCCAAAGCCGTCTAGGAGTTTTTGAAATTTATTTTCGGTCCTTCAAACGTTTCTTCAGATATAAACAGGACAACATCACGTTCGACGTGGCACAATGGATGGGATACGAAGGTTGAATACTTCTGTGTTTTGTGATCTTACTGCGGCCAGTACTGCTAAGCATTCCCTATGAATTTGCTCTTCCAATGTAGCCCTCTTCAATCCGTATTGTCCTTTCAGTTTCCAATACAAGATTTCGTTGAGCTTTGCTTTTTTGAAGTTGAGCCCTACGATATTTAATAGAAAAATACAGACAATAAAAGTAACAAGTTCTAGAGAGGCATTGGTTGCAATTTAAATTTTGCTCCCACATCATATTTGGTCATGAAATACTCATTTTGAAGAGTCATTAAGATAAAATTCAAAATTACACAAAAAAGCGTTCAGTATTGGAAATAAAAAAAGCTTTAATCAAACATTTTGTAATAAAAATGGTGAGTGTGTGGCGTAGGTCCCCAAACAACTTGATTAAACCGTTAATTTTTAAAAGTAGTGTTACCATGACTAACGGCCAAACCGAGAAAACATGTCCAACATGAGTAGTAAAAACATGTTATTTAAGATGGGATCGTCTCAAAAAAGTAAACAACTTTCATTTTACTAGATTCCATCACCGTTCCTTGAAAATTGAGGTTGTGGTTTTTGAACTTAAAAGTGAACAAAATTAGAGAACTTTGTTTTGCCGTACTTCTCCTAGAAATTAAATGTTCATGATGTGTAATTATTATTTCACCACACTATTTTTACATTTCATATCAACACGAGGACTATAATAAAATAGGACTAAAACTGGAATTACATATTGATTTCCAAAGTTCTGATTGGTATAATTTTCTGCATGTGTCGGTCACACAGAAAGGGGATTCCTGAAATGCCTTCTGATTGTTTCAATACCGATTCAGATTTTGTTATCTGCCCGAAAGAGTTAATACTGATTATGTTTTGCCGTATTTCTTTATCACAATTTCAATCTTGCTGCTGAATCATTCCCTTTAACATAATAAACAAAAACATACTCGGTGCACAGAGTCCGACCACTGGCCACGCGTTGGGCCAGGTGGTATTTTCCTTTGCCGTGATTGTATGCCCCAATTAAATAACCTAATAATAACAATCAGTTAACCATGGGAGGCTTGTGGAATATAACCCAGGCGAAAAAACTCAGGTAGTGAAATCATCTTTTACATCGGTTGAGTTCACTTTTCAGCTTGCATAGAACAATATAGCAATTAACCACGCCCCCTACACGGCACTGCTGAGATCGCACAAGTTAATAAATATTTTGCTACGAAATTGGTGTCAGGGTCAATTAGCATATGCGTGAAAATACAATAAGCGAGCGAACTTTGTCCTTCACAGGAATGTAGAGCAAACTTTTGTACGAATCCGGCCATAGGGCAAATCACTCATGCAGATAGACTCGTGTCTTATTTTTTCCGGTCTAATACTTACGAAAGACGAGAGCCGTCCGGTATGTCTCAGACTGTCCCAAGAAAAAACTATACAATCAAACAAAAAATTAGAAAAACCTAAAAAACAAAGTAAAATTAAAAAAAAAATATTTTTACTTCATTTGTTAGACAAGTTCCTAAGCTAAATCCTCGCTTTATTCCATCCAATTCGATGGACCCTAACCGGAGATATTGTCAATTGAACACACAGGATACAATACCACGTGGACAGTTTCACTTGAAGGTTCAAGAAACTAAAGGTATAGCATGTGCACATTGTGGATTGAACCGTTTTCAAACAATAGACTGTTGTACAGATCAGAGTTAAATGTATTATTGCATTGACTAATTAATCTTATTATTATTTTTCAACAGTGGAAGCACAGAAATTAAATGTTGTTGGGGGCAAAGGGGGACTCCCTCTGTGGGGACAATACCCTGAATTCATGACATATTGGAATATTGGACTGCTGAACTAATGGAACAGCCACAAGTCTTTCTTAGGGGACAAATTTGCAACACTACTCTAATGTTGGAGGACAATAATGAAAAAAAACTGTTGTGAACAAAAAAAACAAGAAAAACAAACAAAACTTAATGGAAAGGATGGTTGGTGTTTATATCCCAGGTCCAGTTGGCTTTCAACAAGGTGTATTCATATGGTTCTACCTTCCTCTGAAACCTAAAGTAAACCTGAGACAATAGACCAGTTAACATCACTGTTTGTAAACATGTCAGTGTGTCCTGGTATTTGAAATAGGTCGGCCTGATGCTGTTACACACTGGGCAATTGTATCTGCTAGAGTTTTAATGCTATGGTCCATAAACGATCGCAGAATGTAGTCGCAGCTAACAAAGAGTGACGTAGGATGGTTAACGGGTCTATTGCAAGACTGTTTTGGAATTGACTTTCCCAATTGGCTTTCGACATTGTACAGTTATCAATTATGTCTATCACAAGAAGCACCACTTTATACCTAATTTTATTATTTTAATTTTCCAATCATAATGTCTTGAGTTGATTTTCATGGCAACTGTGTTTTAGAACCAGTATAGCCGAAACTGGCCCAACGGGTTTTCAAGTGTCCCCAGATCCACTAAAACTCATCAAGCTGGCACATTCATAAAAAAGAATCAGTTAACGTCCATTTGATATAATTATTTTTTGGCAAAAATTATCTTTGATTGTATCGTTTTTTTTGGGGACAGTCCCTGTATTCATTCGTAATGCCGTTTCACAACCTCTGGCCTTTTACCGCCAGTGCATTCTACACTACACTAACACATATACCTTTGTGTGGACCACGTTTAATTTTGATTTGAATTTTTATTTCTAAATACTTCAGAAACCTACTTACCCCCCGCAAAAAAAAAAAAAAAAAAAAAAAAAAAAAAAAAAAAAGGAACGCCACAGAGCAAACATATAATTATAAAAGCCTTATAACAAACAAAAGTAAAAAGATAATCTTTCAGCCTGTCCCCGTGGATTCCCAATAGCGGAACAAAATCACTTTCAATCGGGTCTCGGAAACCAGGGCCGGAGCTCATTTTCCCCAAAACACACGTAATCATCTCTTGCACATTATTATAAAACACACAGATTGCTGCGTAATGCACGTGCAAGGGGAAAATTAAAACCAAATTCCCGCAGTATCATTGGGTAGGCTGACTACAAGCTGGAAAAGGAGACAAAAGGTAATTGGCGAAAATCATGTGGCTGTTTACGGAAATGGCAGAAGTAAAAGTCGGTGTTTGCCTCTTGCCGCGCGTTTATTGGGCATGCTAAAAGGGTCACAACGCGTTTCTTCCTTGGCAATGACGTATGACCAACGCGTTGTAACAAATACGTTATGGCTCTTTTAGCTTGCCATACGCGTGAGTTATTGGTGCTAAGCTGGTGCGCGTGTAGTCAGACCAGTAGATGTTGTAGGCTGTATTTCGGCATAACCCGGTATTGGCGAAGCCATACCACAGCGTAACACACTGCGTTGAGAATGAAATTAAATTCCCCACTTCCTCGACCTCGAAGATGTATTACCAGAAAACCATCGCACTTCGGCTGAGATTTTCCAGTGTAATAGTCCCACTCAATCGGGCGCAGCCCCCAATTACAAAGGATAAGTTCCTCTTCTTGAAACTTTCTCAAGCAAAATCAAAAGAAACAACAATCGAACACAAGGTAAAAAAAAAAACATCCCGTGCGATCAAATCAAGATACAATTATTGTTTGCTAATACTTGGGTACAGAAACGAGAAGCGTACTTCCTGGTTCGTTGCGTATTTACTGTGGACAAAAAACGTACTTGCATCTGATTGGCCACCAAGCGATCTGCTGTTGCTGGGTCCACCGACCCGCGCACATATGCGCTTATAGCGGCAACCACAAGGTTCTGTTCTGTCCGAGTATTAGCGCCACCCGGCTTCAAAGCGCCATGAAAAAATACATCGCAGCGCATAGAGCTACTCGCTAAAACAAACTTACATATAACTGCCCTGGATTTCTGAAACAAAGCTTTATTCCGCGCAAACTATTCAAAACAACTGAGGATAGTTGGAATTTCGAAAGCCCTATTATGTATGAAGAACTGGAGTTCCATGGAACAGGGAACACTTTCGATTGAATCTTTTTAGTAAGAAAAAACACTTCCAGTTAGTTTTTATGTTATGACCAACATTAAAATGATCGCTATGACGCACGAAAAAAAAAACAACGTTTTAACTCAACAATATAAAGGAGTTCTAGGTTTTGCCGTCGGGCACCGCTACTCATTGCGATACACACGCCAATAATTCTTAAACACCCCAAAAAGGAGCACTACGTGCTAATACGACGTCACACCATACATATGCATGGTCGTGTTAAATCTATTCCACCAATTACTTACTGCACCTGGTCGTGCATGTACATCGGGAACAACCGAATTGTAATGCGCTGTGACATGATGTTCCAATAGCCCCTTTAAGTTAATGAAAAATAAATATATGATATTCATTTAATATATGCATTGTGTAGGAGACTTTTCGCCTTGTTGAATTTCCTTGTGTAATATTAAGACCGTCAAGAGCACTAAAGACGATATCATAACTAAACCCTGACCTTTTCGCTCATACGCAATTTTACTATTGCAACCAATTGTACTCAGCATTTACGAAATTTTATGAGCAAAATGAAATGAAATGAATTAGAGATTTGGCCTAGGCCAAGCTTTCTGTGCTTTGGTAGAGCACTACAGAGGGTGCTCAGAAGAATTACCACCCTAATATAGGCGACCATAACTTCAAAAGTAAGTATCAAACATCTGAACTTAAAAAGAATCTTAAACCAAAAGAAAAGCTAACCCCCCTTAACCTTTTAACATTTTAATGTAAACATCACGTCGAATTCGGTTCAGCAGTTTTTTGAAGAAATAAGCGATTACGTAACACATGTCAATGAACACTTCCTTCCAAGTTTGCTCACAATAATGCAGATTTTGATGTTAACTCTACCGCTGTTACCTCGTGTTATCTGTTCAAGCTGTCTTCTTTCTTCCCCAAAGAAAGAACCCCGGCCTTGTTTAATAATTTGTGAGTGCACATGCATTTTGTTCGTTTTAAATTATAGTACATACAACAATTACGTGACAATTTAAACAAAAATCCCAACAAGAAAACAAAACATGGTAAATAACAATAATGGTGACTTTATTAGAAAACAACACCAATAAAGCTGTACAAAATGTGAACTATGTTAGTTAAAAACTAAAAACTCCGGGGTGGGCCACTGCATAGAAAAAATGAATTGATAATTAATCAATACGTTAATTAACAGGGATAAACTGAACAATAAGTTTATGCACATATTTTTATTCAATTGACTCTTAATTCCTAAATGGTGGATTCTACATTTAAATTAAAGGCTGATTGAGTGCAAATTCAAAATTCACGCGTTTAAATATATACGGCCGACTCAATCTGGCAAGGATATTAAACGTATTCTTTTATGAACTTGAAGAGTTCACATTTGGTCGACTGACGTTTTACATTTAATTTACTTGTGCCTTTGTTGGCATGCTGCATATACAAATCTTGAAAGCATTTTACAAAACGGAAAATCTACAAATCTGAATCATTCTTAGCAAACATAAAAAGGTGAACTTTGTGGTTGAAACAGTTTTTTTAGATTTTATAATGCACAACCTAGTTGAATATCAAACTTTGCTTCGTTTTCAAATAAATTTCAAAGCTAAACTATTCTAAAAAGCTGCCTGATGATATGCAATTTTAAATTAAATGAAAAAGATTTGCCTGTATTGGCGACAGCCATGGTATTAACACTAATTTGTCAAAAAGCCTGAGATGTCGCTGGACATTTCTTCGTTTTTAGTTCATTTTTTAAGTGAAAAAGAAAAGATGTAATATCTTTTTGTAATGTAATGTAATTTAGGTTGAAGAACCTGGTGCAAGAAGTATTGATTATTTCTCGCTGTTCTGTCTGAATCACTTTATTACCAAACTTGGAAGGAAGGTCCCATTGACATGTGTTACATAATCGCTTATTTCTTAAAACTACTGAACCGAATCAAGTGCTGTTTACAAAATCACAATATTGAAAAATACTTGGTGTTTAAGATTCTTTTGTAAATTTATCAATGTGATACTCCACTTTTGAAGTTATGGTCACTCAGAGTTGGGGTGTAATCTTTCGAGACACCCTGTATACAGTGACCAAAGCAAGGTTAAGCACTATTAGCACACTTTTGTGAAGAGCGTCCCCAAGTTCAAATTTGATATTTTTTGCCACAATTTACGCGTTGGTAATTGGTCTAGGAAACTATACCTGCGATCTAGAATGCTAAAAATGCGTAGTACTCCCAAAATAAGGCAATTTTGTAATTGAGAATTGGGATCACCAGATTGGACTTAACGGCAGAGCTGGAATGCTAGTTTATGTCCGTCCATGATGAAATAGTGCCACCTCGAGAAAATATCCTCTACTTGACTTGCCTGAACTATTAAAACAACTTATCGGATGATCTAGAACACGTATCAATGGCGCTAATTTCCCGCTATTTCACATTGGAAGGGGCCGGTCCACCAGCCGTTGAATTTGGTGTTATCGGGGATCCCCGATAATAATTTATTCTAGTACAAAATTCCTTCGTTGTGACACATAACATTTTCGAGCTTACCATTCAAAGGGTATAGTTTACTGCCATTTACCAATGCAACGGTTAAAAATCTCCAATTTTTGAAATATGAAGGCGCTCTCCTTCCAAAAAATTGTGACTTAATATTCAACTTTAATTATACAAAAAAACTTGACCCTGATTTGTGTTCCGGCCATTTTGAATTTTTAAGTAACATATATCTAATATATTTGGTATCATCTGAAAGCTGGGTTCATTATCTTTAATTTACTGGCAAAGATCATCACATCGGTTAGGTATGGAACGAGATACATTTATTTGAATCCAGTCGTTTGTTTCTGCTCTGTCCACGAAATCACATTAACTGACGGCGTTCAGCGAAGGAAATCGGTGTCCAAAAGAAAATCAGGCTATCAGGGGAAATCAGGGGATAGGTAGTTGGCATTTTGTTGCAAAGGGATAGATAAAGGGAGAGTAACGAATAGAGAGTTGGACAGTAAGAAATCTATCAGGACACGTATAGTTACACTACGGGAGCAGAGGTATAGTGAAATGGTGAAAGGCAAATAAAATGAAGGGATTGCATTTCTACTTAAGTCATTTCAGGTGAAAAGGGTCAGTTTTAGGATTGTATTTTAAGATTATGTTGCATAATTCTCATTTTAACACATTTTGGTAATGATTGAAAGATACTTCTAAAGTTTAAACATAAATGTTCGGCTGTGGATTTTTTAAGATGCAGTTTTTAGACATGTAGAGTTACACTACGGTGAGCAAGAGGTATATGAAAAGGTCAAAGGGCAAATTAATGGAAGGGATTGCTTTCTACTCAAGGTCAGCTTCAGGTGACAGGAATCATTTGTGAAGCCTGATATTATTTAGATGCCGTTTTAGGTAACATGTAATACCTAATTGTCATTTCTGTTATAACCTGGTGTTTTGTGACATCTAAGCTACATTGTTTCTAACCCTTTAACTATCATTGAAGAAGATTGTTCAAGGAATAACCGACAAGTTTAGTATAGTATTTTCAAACACCAGCAACGGGTATTACAGAGAGGACAAACCCGTTGAATTCCGAATCCAATATAAATTGCTGTTTTGGCGTCCGTCATTTTAAGGGACTCTGGCCAGTTATACATGTCGACCGCTTTGTGTATTGTTATCAACCTTCCCGCGTTCTTAGATATTCACCAAACTGCTCAAAATTCCATCCTCGTGTTAGCCTTATTCAGCCGGTGAACGCTTGTTTCGTTTTTTTGTGCCCCGGTCGTTGTTGATTCACTTCCAAACACCCTTCGCAATATCCCCACGCTCTCTCGTCAAAACAATTTGAAAACCTCCTCTCTTTCATCAGCTTTTCCTAATTCGCAGATGTAATGTCTTTTTTTGTGTGTGTTTCTGTTGCTGTGTGCCTTCTGCTTCTTGGAAGATTTTGCAACCTTTATAAGAACAATTTGGTATTATTATTATTATTTTTACTTGAAGTAAATTTCTGGAGGTACAGTAAGGATGTTTTACCCCTTCCAGTTCCTAACTTGCAATACTCTTTTTAATAACTCATCCTTTGCCTGATCTACTAAGCAGAATCACCCACCCTCCCCAGCATCATCATCAATATACTGTCTATCCCTATCCGGCAGCTTGTTCTGGGTCAAACAGAGCTGGTGTCAAATACTCCTTTGGCACTAGACTAGATCTAAGATCCAGTGTGTGGAAGGCCCATGTGCATTGTCATGTTTACATTTTAGCCTGGTATCAGGAACTCACACAGCCCTTGTTAAGCTTTCTTGGTTATGGTCAGTAATGATATTACAGCTATGGGCAGCCAATGTTGTTGCTCTGTTAATGTTTAAAATTACACCAGGTGTAGCAACTGACCTATATGATCGTTTTGCAGACTTCAATACGATCCGAAAGACGGGTCCCATCTTGTGGAATGTTTTTCCATTAAATGCATTAAGTTCATGTATAAATCCTATTCTTTTATCAACTTTACTCTTAAGAACTTAATTTCGAATGGTCTCAATGGTCTGTATGTCATTTGAGCATTCGACGTGTTCGATGTCGATTATTCTTGGTGGCGTTACGGGACATTTCACATGTGATGGTAATATTGCCATCAACGGTTTTGTGCGTGGTGTTGGTATTAAGGTTGTCCAAAATGCTTGGGCTTTTTTTAGATGAAGCAGTATTATGTCCGTGTTGACCTCGGCACATTTTTTTTTCAATTACTTGTTTCCTAGTATCGAATCATTGGAGCCCACCGTTCTTGAATGAAGCCAAGCAAAAAATGCGTCCTTACAAGACGGATATTGGACCCTAGTAATTACTAATTGGTGGTCAACCAGCACACGTCTACTGAATGGATGACTAGTGTTTTTTGATAAAGACCATCAAGATACATCAGCTAGGCATTTAATAAAATTAATTGGGCAAACATTTTTAATACCACTTTTATACTACTGTGGTTTATGCTATACGAGCGTTTTGGAGCCAACTTTTTTAGGGTTATGGGTGCACTTATGGCCTAGCTTCAAAATTACTACTCAGATTGTACGAATAGTTTTTACTAATCTAAGAAAATATGTTACTTTGAAAAAAAGAGCATTACAAAGTGTATTTTTTTTTTATTAATACCAATTTAAATAAAAATTGATGTACTGGGGTAAAATTTTGCAACTTTTGGTACTTTTGAACCCTAGGTCATTTCTCACAGTTTAAAGATGTATTGAAGTGATGTTACCTGGAATAAAAGATAGTTACTATTAGGATTTTTTTTTTACAAAACCAAAAAACAACAAAATAATAAGAATATTATTAATTATATTATAATAATTTAGACCAAAATTAGGGATTTTGGAGTGGAAATTGGTCAAAAACGTATGGAATATTACTCTCCACAACGAGTCAATGGGAAGCTCTGTTCATGCCCCACTATGCTTTTGAGGAGTTAAATGGTACTTTCCAAAAATTGTCCCCACATTGTGACTATCCATGTATATCACAAAAAAAAGTCATAGGTTAAACAGAAACACTTTAGGCTACTCTTATTTCAAAGGTCATTGACTTTAAATCCACAAGTGAACCCAGTTGACCAGGTCAGGGTTCACATTTGGATGCATAATATGTAACCATTGTATTATTCTTGTCGAATTACGTATCATATAAAAAGCATCTAAAAAGAATTAAATTTCTATCATTTGATACATTTTTAGGGATTATGCAAAATAGATTTCAAATTTGGGCTAAAAAGTTGTTTGTTTGTTTGTGTGTTTGTTTGTTTGTTGTTGGTTTTTTCTTTTGGCTTGGTTTTGGGCGTAAAATTTAGTTTGGGATTTTTTTACTCATTAGGCTACGCAGGTTCGTTGTACATAGGACTGCTCGATCATTATTCGAAAAATGATAACTGAGTCGAAGACAAGCATTTAACTTGTAGTACATGAAAGACTATTGTCATGATATCTTGTGGCTAAACACATTGGAAAAAACAGGTCCATGGTTTCAAAATGCAGTAAAAACTAGTAAATTAATGAAAATTTGGGTGAAAATCGAAGATGGCGGCCATGAAGCTATTGTTTCAATTGCCTTAGAAAAATAGTCATCAGAAATATTAAGTCGACGACAAGCCATTGGCATGTTTATATGAAATATAATTGATATGTTTAACATTTTAAGACTCTAAAAATTGAAAGAAAACAATCGTATTTGGTTTTTGAAATTCACAAAATTTAGGAAAATGGTCAAAAACCAAATAGGCGCATATGCAATAAATGATCAGGGGCGAACCCTGTGGAGAAATTTGCTCTTTACGGAGTTACCTGGTGTTTCCCCTAACTGCCCCCACATACTGGTCAAAGAACATCCTAAAAGAACGTTCATAACTCTTCCAAAGAACATCTTAAAAGACACTGACTGTCATACTGGTCAAAGAACATCTTAAAGACACTGTTCATACTGGTCAAAGAACACCTTAAGACACTGTTCATATACTGGTCAAATACTGGCCATCACTGATCCCGTCGCACAAACCACTCATTAATTGTCCAATGTGGTGAAAATAAATACTTCCCAGAGACTCGTTTTTCCTTCTAAAAAAACATGGAGGCTATACAAATCGGACAACGGGCGCAAAGTAACCAACGGTGACGAAGTGTATGCCCCTTTGGATCCCCATATATTTCCATTGCTACAAAATCTAGATTCCTTGTAAAAGAGACTACCACCCGTCAAAGTAGATGGGGGGGGGGACAACGATCTGCTCGTTGGGCATCTTGACGATTTTTCAAACTGTAATTTCTGTAATTTCTAATTTTATTACTCAAAATGCTACAGTGCAAATTTTGGTGCATTGGCATTTTACAAAAATTACCTCTTAAAAACCCTTGTTAAGTCTTGGTAATATCATGATAATGTTGGGAAAAATATTGACTTTCAAATCCGCCAGGATTAATCTGCTGCCGTTGTAAACAGTGTAATTTACCAAAACGCTTCATTTAGAATTTTAATGTTAGTGACCACCTATAGACTTTAGTCCAAGCATCTGCCAATGTGCGTACTTAGAGTGCCCTCCTACGTCCGCACTGTAAGTCTTTGATAAAGGCTAGCACTCATTTATAACGCCGGATGTTTATGCCGATTTGAAACCCGTTACGTCAAATTGGCATGTCATCCCCCCCCCCCCCCCCACAAGGGATCATCACTCTGTGAAATCAAGACCTCTGCAATAGGCAATAGAAGTCGAAAGCTGATTTGTGTGTTTCTCAATTTGAATTTTCTTGCATACATTTATATAAGTACACAAGAGGTTTTTGTAAATGCGGACGTGATAATAACCTACTAGATTACATGTTTTGTGTCCTTTTGGTTTTAATAATTTGTCTGTTTTGTTATAACTTTGAATTATTAACTTGATTTGGGTCCTGTTTATCTTAAAAA